>JANHGB010028683.1:0-20659 GCA_026283785.1 Coracopsis vasa | reverse complement strand
GGCAGGGACACCTCACACTAAACCATGTCACCCAAGGCTCTGTCCAACCTGGCCTTGAACACTGCCAGGGATGGAGAGATATAAATATAACTTGAGAAAATAACCAAAAATCACTAAATAGCCTTATTACTGGGCAAACTTACGCACAGCACTGAACGTGCGTGTTCCCCCTTCTCCCACACCACCAGAGAACGCAGCACAGACAAGTCAGGATTTCCCCACAACTGCTACTGACCCTCATAATTAGGTTAATAGAAAAATGGAGAGAAAACTATAGCTGCTGCCCAATATACTTTTAATACATTACAGATGTTCCTATTATTTTACTAACTGGAAACACTCCATAATTTGTGTCCTTCGCCTATTCCCAGTACAGCATTTAGGTTTCAGAGAACAGTAATTTCCTCAGCCCTGGTAGCAGTGCTACATCTGGGAAGAAATACACTCTATATGGTTTTTTTTCTTAGGGATTAAATAGAAGGTGGTGCACGCAAGCACTGACATAAACCATTTGGATTATTGTAGTAAACTAGCAAAGAGTGAAAACTGTAGAATCCAGCTCCAAAAGAGCTCTGAGATCACTTCAGTGGGGTTAAAAATGTAGCTATCTTGATTTTCCAGTATTGGGACCTAGCCCTGGAGCGGTACGGAGTTGAAATGAGAAGTTGAAGCTTCAGTTTGTTGACATTTGCGGTACCAGTTTGTTACAAACCATTCTACCCTTTATAACCAATAACAGCTTCTTGCTAATGCTTTCACTTCATCATAGGAGCTTTTCTAGAAAGGAAGGTCTGAACTGCCTGAGCAGGGAACAGCAGTTCCCAGCACTGCAGAACGTGCCTACAGCAGAGCGGGTGTTACTGACACTGTGATGCCTATTAGAAGCCTTCGCATTTTAGATGTCCTGCCAGGGGTGAAAAAGGTGTAAATACTGCTACAGTGTTCATGGGACAATCAGAGTAATGTAAGGGAGAGTGAAAATATGAAACCACTGGCTGTCTTTGTAATATTTTCCCCCTTTCAGGAGAACTTCCATATCCGGAAACTGGAAGACAAACACGGGCTCTGCCATGCTGGAACAAATTGCTATGTCAGATAAGTAAGTCGAGTCTCATGTACAAGGTAATTAAAAAAAACAACCCAAAACTGATGGAATTTTACTTGCAATGAAGTTTTTAACATTACACTGTTGCTGTGCAGTGCACAGGAATGCATGTGTCTTCTTCTGTTTGGAAACATGAACATGAGCCAGGAGTTCCAAATGACTTGACCCAGGGTTCACTACCCAAACTAAGTACTAGGCTTAGTGTAGTACTAGGTGCTGCACCCTTGGGTTCCTACATCCATATCTGCACCTAGAAAACCACTGCAATTCACTTGAGAAAATCCCTTTTTTTGGATTCAACCTGTCAGCCATTTCCTCTGCTTCATTTGCCCTTTTCCCCAACTGTCTTACCCCATGCTACAGTGTTTGAGGCTTTTTTCCTTCTACATTGTCTTGTTCTAACCAAGCACCCTGGTCTTAACTTTGCCTGTTTAAATCATATTTCTATTCTCTTTTCTCAGTCCTGCTACATTGCTTATTTTTCATTTCTGGAATTTCCACTGACCTGCACTGTGAGGCTTTACCCAGATGCTGGGATATACCGAAGCTCGTTTTCCTCATGTCATCATTCCAGCTCTGCTTTGGTTTACTGTGCTTTTCTTGTTCTCCCATCCTTATGCTAGATACTTCACAGTCCAGTCAGAAACATTCTCCTTGCAGTACCATTTTGAAGCTCAGGTCTCCCATTGATAGACCTCCTCTCCATTACCACTCATTTGCTCCAAGGTCACCACAACATACAGCCTTTTCTCCCTCCATAATAAATCTGTGGGGCTTTTTGATGGCTTTGAGTTTTCTTTTGTTCAGCTTCCCCAAGGTTGCTACCACTGGAAGCTGAAAAAAGCCTGTACAATAGCAGTGTAATTTGTAAGGTGTTTCCAGGTTCAACAGTAGTCTGTTGCTGTTGGGGGGGTTGGTTGTTTTGTGGGTTGTTTTTGTTTTAAAGCCTGAAACCTACAACTTGGTCCCTCTTATGAGCTGAGGGAGACACAGGAACTGAACCATTGCCTGCCCTGGAAAGGTGAAAACAAATAAGACGGGAATTACAACTCCCTGCTGTCCAGCCCCTGTCTAGACTGTGTCCTCACTGATCTCTCCTCTGGGGATGGAGTGGAGCCACATTATTTTCTCTTTCTCATTTCCCTCGCCTTCCTTTAGAAAGTGAGGTTATGTCTTTGCTGAGAGGGAAAAGAAAGTGCTTCAGTGTGTGTGATTACAGTGCATGAGCTATTCCTCTGTACAAACACAGGCACTTCAGTCTTGCCATAAGGAAAGCTAAACAATACCAAGTGTGGGTAATGAGGATGAAACACTCACCTTGCCCAGCTACCTCGCTATAAATGTTCTCTGTGCTTTGCTTCTGCTTCCAGTTTTGAATGTCAGATTAGTAGAGCATAATAGGTATTTTCCCATTAAAAAACCACTAGCCAACAACCCAAAACTTCTTTTATGCTGATGAAGAAAAAAGCATGGAAAAGGTGGATGTTTTCTCTTAACAAAAAGGGGTATGTGTCACATAGCTCCACTTCTTGCTTGATTACCCACCGAAGTGCACAACACGGAGCAAGGAAGAGGAGGCCAAACTGAAGTTTTCTGAAGAGTGGAGGTAGCTTAACCTGCACCTCAAAAGCAACCCAATCTGATGCACATGCATTTCACGCACACAACATGTCATGAATTAGGAAGAAGTGCTTTGAAAGCACTGCCTGAGTTGGCTGAATACAAACCTTAGTCTAGAAATATAGAAAAGAAAGAAGACTGTGGCACAGTGAGGGACCATGACAAGGTGGAGAACAAGATCATTTCAGTGACGCACACTCTTACTGGCCCCTCCATTTCAGAGAGGCACTGCTCTGCAGGCAGGATGAGAAGACACCTGTGTGTGCCCACCTCCTCTGGCACATCAGATCTGTCACGTCAGACACCTAAGGAGCAATAGTTCATGGTCTGCCAGTTCCAAGGCTGCTGCACACTATATCTGCTCTGGAAAACAAGAACCGTGACCTCTTGTCAAACCTACTGGGCAAGCCTTGGATTTAAAACACTACAGGCTAGTCCATCCAAGACCTCTCTTTCCAAACGTAGCTGTATTTTTCCAGCTCTGTGTTTGCTGGCAGAAGGCAGACTATTAAAAACCCTTTCATAGATCTGATTCATGTTTCAGTATTCTAAAGAAATTGTCTTCATCTTTTTTCATATGAAGTCCAGATATTTACTCTTAAAGACAAGTTTTGGTGCCCTCAGGACTTTCTAAGGTACTTCTGAGATACGCATTGGTATTTTACAGCAAAGCAAAAGTTACTTATAAGCAAGTGCACGCAAGCAATCCGGGCAGTCAGTGCATCTACAGATGTTGAAATTGTCAGGCATCCAAAAAACCCTCTCACTTTGGACAAAAACCATGTTTCTCACAGGAAAAAACTTATTTTCCTTGCTAAAATATGACCATCAGGATCTTTTCAAACAGTTGTATCGATGTCTTTGTATTCTGCTTAAAATAAACCTTTTCCACTGGAACAGATTTGATATCAGAAAATAGAGGGAATGTGAACTAATAAGTTTACTTGGAAAGGATGCTATTACTGAAGATATTTATTTATGAATAAGACTCTCAGCCCAGTAATGAGTTCCCTTTGATCCTCCAGTGAAGTCAAATGCTATGTTTATTACAGCAATTTTTTTGCAATGGAAAATGCTGTGATGTGGCAAATCCATCATCATGGCTCAAAGGCTGGCTCAGGAGAGGGTCTCTGAGAGGAAATAGCTCTCATTTATACTCAAATGCTGGCCAACGAAAGAGAAAAAAGTTCATGATAAATGGCTGCTTTAAAAGTTTGGGGTTTAGGCAAACGTCCTTCATTTGGTGGAGCTGTGCTGTCTGCCTCTGTAGCCTTTCAGGATCATCTCATCACTTCCCAGTGCCCATGCACAGGTAGGACATTAGCTAATCAAAGTTCTCAATGCTGTTTTGTGTCGTGTGAGTCAGTCCTTGCCCCTAAGCAAACACACACAGCTTACATCACCTCAGCGTGCTCTCAGCAAAGCATTATGGCTCCCTGTTCTGTCCCAGTAGTTCGGTGCTTGATCACAGGAATTGCCTCACTCTTTCTCTGGTAAGTCCCACTTCATTCCCTTGTTAGTCAGATAATCCCTCTATTCATAGAGAAAGAAAAATAACTCCTATTACTCCATGTAGACAGGGTAAACTGGCCTTTCCTCAGTCTGTATTTCTTACCATGAGGTTTGAAAGTGAGTGGAGGAGTTCTTCTGTTCAGTGCTGTATGAAACACTGCCCTTTTATAGGAGCTGTAAAGAACTAAGAGGAATTCTACACTGCAGTTGAATTTTGCTGGGGTTGTCTGTAACCCCGCATGAAGGACATTGCCCTTGCCTGCGTGCTGTGTAACTTTTACATGGTGTTGTATGTCTGTTCCTCTTGCATCATCTGTAGGGTGGTTTTGACTTTTCTTCTGTCTGGTTCATGATGTGTATCTAAAGCTGTTGTTGCTACTTTGGAATACAGTTGAGTCCACAAATTAACATGGAGACTCTCATTCTAGTTTTCCTGAGAAAAGAATAAAACCCATCTGTAATGAAGTACACTCCCAAGCATAATAGGGAAGAGGTTTATCACACCTGAATGTGTGCACAGATGCAGATGTTTGAATTGCACAGGAAAATAAAAGCCCTGTTCCTGACTTTCTAAAACCCCTTGGCATGCTGAAGCCACAAAATCTGGTCAGATGATGAACCCTCCTTCTGTGAAGTACAGCCACAGCTAGCAAGCTGTACCTGCATAAGGGCACTGGAAGGGCAGGGTGGGCTATAGCTAAGTGCTGTTTGTGTTTCAGCATGTATTATCTTCAAGTTACTCACTGTTTAGAGCAGATGCATGTTTGGACCAGTATGAACTGGGATAGAATCCAGCATCACACTGGGTCAGAATAGAGAGCCCCAGCTTTTCTGGATTCTGCTGGGGGAAAGCAGAGTAACCAGACCAGGATCTCTCGGGCACTGTTCTGGGAAATACAGATTCAGTAAAACTGACCATCAAGTGACAATTCTGCATTTAGAGCAACTGTTCTGTAAAGTGCATCCCTGGGTGAGCCTGTGGGCAAACGAGAGCCTGAGGAGATACTCACAGAGACAATTGTCTTTATGAAACAGGTACAAGCTTTGGGTCGACACCTGTTCTGAAATATTTGGTGGTTTGGACATCTGTGCTGTTAAAGCTGTCCATGGAAAGGATGGAAAAGATTATATTTTTGAGGTAAGCAATCCTCTCTTTTTGATATATGCTTTTATACATTACAACCCCCCAAGTAAAGAACATTCCTGATAGATAGATAGGCAGTGGCTTGTTTGTGTTTCAGGAAAGGCCATGTATTTTTGAGCAACGTTTACATCATCATACAAAGCCACATGTCCCAGTCAGTGGCAGCACTTGCTGGAAAATGTAACCATATGGCTGGTAATGTCTTTTAGTGTTTGAGGAAATGTACACAAACTACAAAACAAAACCAAATGTGGATGTCATATTTTCCCAGCCCTTATGGTCCCTTTCCTGAGCAGGCTTAGCAGTTTTTCCTGGAAGGTTTATAGATAGCACTATCCCAAGGGAACCCCAACAAAATTATACCTTTACATGGAGAGGGAAATTAAGAATGAAGTGGAAACAACTTTACTTTTTTCTAACCTAAATTTTACCATTAAGATCTGATTCCTCGTGAATCAGAAGTTTCTGCTGTGGGTAGTTTTGTGAAGTTCAGGTTTTTCATTTACCTGAAGTTTATTATGGATAAAGACAACTTTGGCCATAAAACAACCTATCGTGGGCCTATCACACAATTCAGGATTCCTTCACCATCTTTTATGTTCTTACAGTTTTATTCAGGAGGTAGGCAAGGGTCCTCAGAGCCTCCCCACTCCAAAAGAGGTTGATATTTGCTAAAGAGAGTGTTTGCTAAAGAGAGTAAATAAGAGTATTTTTGTTAAACCGTGAGAGTAACCTGGAGATGATGGATTAACCCTTTCTCGTTCTTTGTGTCCAGTTCTAACAGAAGAGCTTTGTAGAAGTGAGGCTCTTTGTTTTGTCACAAGCAGCTCATGTTCTTCTCTTCTAGTTTCACAAATTTATTTATCACTGTTGCAATTGCTAGTAATTCCCAAATCAATCAATGCCACTTTAAAGCAGTGAGCAGGCTGCAGCATTAAACCTTCAGCAAAACAAGCAGCACTAATCCCTGCCTCCTGAGACACTGAGGAAGAGTTCAAGAAACCCCATTTCCTTGGCCAAATTAGAACTCACTGTGTCTTACTGATTGTCAGAACTCACCATGGCATAGAATTTAGGATTCCATACAGAGCCTCCTCTGTTGCTCCTTCACACAGGAGCAGACTTTCCCTTGCACCGCACCCCGAGATTCCTGTTAAATCGGTAATGCTTGACCCAGTGAAACCTGGGTGAGATGTGAGTGACCACTCTGACTTCTGGTGATACAATATAGAGGAGATTCCTGAACGTAAGACTTGTCCTGTGTGCTGCTTCACAGCTTGGCTGCAGCCGTGTGTGCAGCTCAGACGTACCTGCATACTGGGAAGGTATTGACTGCTGCTCACAAGTAAGCTCCTCTCCAGCAGCTGGGCTTTGGCAGCCTTCCGTGTGTCATCTAAAGCTTTGTGAGATCTGCAGTTCCCCTGACCCTTAAACGTCTCCAGTGATGGGTCTCAGCGTTTTCTACACACACCCACTTATCTAAATTCATTACATATGAGATAGTTCATGCTGATTTGGCTGCCTTAGTCCAGTAAATATCAACCCCACTACTTAAACTATAAAATAAATGTAGATGACTTTGAGACATAAGATCTTAGTTGTCTTACCTCATACGAGAGTAGTTAAAAACTGACAGATTGCATGCAAGAAGATACAAAACTAGAGTAGGATTGCAGGGTTTTGAGAATGAAATAGCCAGTGCAAACTGTATAACTGACCACGAGACTACCTCACTTCCTGCTTCAGAATAAATCCCCCATTTTCCATGCAAGAGACTGTCATGTATTTAAAGACCAGGATTCTAAGAACTGCAGGAGATGTGATGAACTGGGTTTATGGAGCATCTTAAGTAGCGTGCATAATAGATGTTGCAACTAAAAGAAAGAGTGGATGGAATGTGATAATTCTTGCTGTTCTATAGAATCAGCTGAATTGTTTGGAAGATGGTAATGCTCACCAGCAAGAACATTTAGAATCTGTACAAGACATTGAAATGTAGAATTGTTTGCAAAGTTCTCATCCAACACAACATCTACAGAATTTATGATCATTTGCTACTAAAAAGCCATCTTACATCAACAGTTATTACACTATAATTTTAACTGTTATTGCACTATAATTCCATTGTACAACAAAGAGTACAAGACTGTCTGCACTAGTAGAGGGGAAAAATACTGCCTTTTGTCTACTCTCAACATGGGAAAATAAATGTGTTATTAAAGCCAGCACGTATGTGCTGCATTGAAGAACCAGGGGTTGAGCAGGACAGTCAGTCCGTAAATACTGGGTTTACCTAGTTCTGCAGGTGTGATCTGGCAGGGAACACACACACTTCCTAATGTATGGAACCATGTATGCAGACATACTCTTCCTGATTTTTTAGTTAACATTCAACCCATTAGGAAAGCCTACCTAAATGTCATCCAGCTTCAGAGCGAATGTGAATTAGGGTAGAATTCTACTAAAGGATCCTTCATATATTCATATATGGACAGAAATTAACTTCAGAGGGATTTTCTGTAATAAGGTTGGGAAAGCAGCATTTTACAGGACTAGCTGTACATGTGCATGTACACAGCACATGTTTTGACAAAGGTGTTTGACAAGAGCTTTAGGACATGCATAATCCAAGCCAATAGTTTTAAGATATCTACAGGGTTTAAGTATTACATGTAACAACTGGCATGCTTTAAAAATCCATTCTTAACTAATGTTAGAAAATATAACATGTAAGTGACTTTTTAGACTACTGTTTCTGGAAAGTTACTGATTAATTTCATATTGTCCTTTTCTAACCTATACCAATAATTTTATTGATTTAGTGTTGTAGGCATTCAGTTGCTTTGTAATGGTCATTTTGTCATTCTTTGGTTTCACATTCTGCTTTCTTTTATTCCCCAATACCATGGAGCAACAAATTGTGCCAGTGGCTGATTTTAGAGAATCAGTACCAGATTGTGTCTCATGAATCTAACGTTCTAGCTGTACTTGTTAAAAAACACCACTAGAAAGTGATTCTTTACCAATGCTCTAGTATGTTATGCTTACATTGCAGGTAAGAATGTGGTGGTTCTTAATGTTGGCTCCAGGCATCTTGCTCCACTTCTTCAATAAGGGTCACCAGATTTTTTTCTAGTTTCTGTAATAGTTTCTATTGTATCTATATTTGGTTAAAAGGAGGAGAATTAATAACTTGCTCTTCTTTTAAAGCCTCATTGCCATTCACGTTCTGCAGAGTGTGCCGGCTGTGTAAGTAGAGTAATGGCTGTTCAGGAGTAATATGGAAGGCTTGAACTACAGTGAAGGAAAAAACTTAATACACTGAAGTATAGTTGTAGACACTTGATTTCTGCATACATAAACCTTGTTATGATATAAATATACAGATCTTTATTATTGTTAGCTTCTTGTAGATGTCTCCCTCATGGGATGAGACCCAGTAGGTTTCAATATAATAGAAAACCAAGAAATTGCAGTGTAAGTATAGCTTCTCACATTTTATAGCTTTGGCTGCTAGATTTGGGTCCATTTTATAGATTTGGGTCAGTTTCCCAGTGCTTCTTTGTGTATCACTATCTTCATGTTTCTGTAGCCATCTAGAGACTTGTAGACATTTGAACAAGCTTCATTTGAGCAACATTTGAAGCCAAGTACTACTACTATTTCCCAGACTTTATAAGCAGGATACATTTTTAGTGTACTTCTCATCTTTCCACACTGCTATAAATGTAGGGGAATTTTGAAGGATGTCCAGTTGTTCCTTCTTGAAGTGCGGTTGGGAGATACTTTATCCATCCCCAGAAGAAAATCCAGACCAATTTGAAGACAGGAAGGGCAAAATATTGAGGTCATAATATTATTTAAGCCCAATACAACCTGTGTTTTTCTGTGCAGTTTTCTTAGATGGGGACTGTAAGAGGTAACTGGTTTTTAAAAGAACATGGCTTCCTAGAGGCTGTTCCCTGGAAGACATCACCTTCTCTAGAAGAGAAGTGGTTCTTGTCTTGTACTGCTGTACTGCAAAGAACTATCTCCAAACCCCTACTAGGCAGCAGTGAGCTAATTAAAGAATCACTTACCTTGAAGGAAGGGTTGTCAGGTTGATCAGGAGGAAGACCAAGTTACTACACTGTGTAACAGTCTCAGCTGTGCATTAGGGTCTGTTCTTTTCGCCTCAGTTGGAATACTCAGCTGCCCAGCATCACGATGCAGAGACAAGCTGTAGAAACAGGAATTTCATTAACACAACATTGCAACTTTTTAACTGTGTCACCAATTCTTGCTAGTAAGACATCAAATTAAGGTCCGTTAAACTTTAACTTCTTAAATAGACTTTTAATCTTTAAATTAACATTTCTGTAGCTTTAATACCAGAAGAAACAGATACTTGCACATTGTTCATGTTCCTTACTCCACTGATTATCCTTCATGATTCATTCTTGGAAAACCAGAGCTCTGGGAAGCTAAACAAAAGCTCTTATCATGATGATGAATGCAGTAAAAGAGAATAAATGTAACAGAATCTTTTAAACTGGCCTCACAGGCAGTCTCCCAAATTTTGCTCAGAACTGAATGGGTGGATGGCTGCTGCAGGTGTCTTATTTCTACTTGCTTAATTTCACCCTAAGCTGTATTAGAATTAGCTTCCAAGTGTTTTATAACCTAGAAAGATGGAAACCATTTGGGTTTCATGAAGAATGTTTTCAGGCATTGTAAACCAATATAAGAAATGAAGAAGGAGATTATTTTTTATATAGATAGATACTGTTTCTGAAGGTGCTGCAGTCCATCAAACTCCTAGGATATGTACCACTCACTCCAGAGTACATCCACTGTGTAAGGTGCAGTGATCCAGCACCAGCGCTACGGCACTGGTTCCATGAGCACAAGCCTCTAATGCTGTACTTCTGACTGCTCAGAAGGTCCTGAGCCTGCTTATTCTTCTGTCTTCATTGCACACGTTTCCAAACTTCAGTGCCAAAGGCTGGACAAAGACATGAAAATACATTCTGCTAGAGCTAGTTGGTAATACCCATGTAGGTGATGTATCACAGGGTTTAGACATACTCAGATTGGCAAGGATCTCTGGAGTTCACCTAGCCCAGCTTTCCAACCAAAGCATGACAAACATCAACATTGCTCAGATAGAAGAGAGGGAGGTGTTTCATTTCTTACCATGTCTGCCAATGTTGTAGATACCAGTCTCCTATAATAAACAGATTTTAAAACCTCTCTCAAAATGTAACTGTATCTCTGAATAAGGGATTTTGCAGATAAATGTGTGCGGAAGTGGCAGATAAGCATGGACATGTTTTTTTGCATATGTACGTGGCTTTCTATCCATTAAAGAATATCCTCTCTTCAGGTTAGTAAGGGAACTAAATCCAGCTGAAATAGCTGGTAAAGTCAGAAGTCTCTCGTTTTATGTTCCGATATGTTAGAGATTTTGAACATTTAGGAGTCTAAAATTACTCTTTTGGTGATACAAAGTTACAGTTAAGACCATATCTATCAGCTAAGGTTCTATTTCCAAACCAAGGAGCGTTCCTACGTTTCCCAATAGGCCTTAATATAGCTTAATTATTCCTAATAGGACTTAATATAACTTAATAAGAAAAAATCCAGCTTTTTCAATGAGCTCTTCTGGGCCTTTTTTTCCTATTTGGAAAGGAACAGATTGAATCCCCTGACATTTTCCAGACACCATTCCAGAAATAATGACATCAGCTGTTCTTTTACGCAGAAAAGTCAATTATGTGACATAGTTAATGAAGGGGGCAAACGTGCTTTGCTAGGACACGAGTTTCCATTTGAACAGACCAATAACTATTGGCCTGCATGAACAACGTTAGTATTCTGGGCTCTACCCTAGGAATAGTTACTCACTATTTTTTTCCCCATAATATTTATGATTTCTGTATCTTTTGTCAAAACACCTGACAAATACCTTTTTACATCTGCAATTAGCAACAGCTACACTTCTTACACGTGACTATCTTAATATTGGTTTTGATACACAATGAAACAGGGGGGTGAATACAGGTAAAATTCATTGTGATGTTCAGCTGTTATTTTACAGATTAAACCAATCTCTTTTACACATTCCCTACAAAGTCCTTGCATTTTTCTCAGACATATTCACTGTATTTTCTATGTATTTTACACTTTTTTTCAGTCTACTGCATTTGCAACAAACAAATTCAGCTTCATGCAGGGACTTTGACTGGACATAGAAATCATTTCTTTGGTTTGTTTTCACTGCAGATTAAACCAAGAGCATATAAATGTGTCTATAGGCGCTGGATCCTTCATCTAGGAATGCTTGATTCACTTTCCCAGCTGTCCTTACTGATGTTATTTACCCACTACAGGAGGGACTGTAACACTTTCCTAGCAGTCACCACTGATCTGCTGCTGTATTCTGCCCTCCCGACTCCTCTCGCGTGGTTACGTTTCCAATTACAAACCATTCCTGCATCTACTATGGAGACCTCAGGGAAAGCCCCGGGATTACTTCATCTCCAGTCACTCCCTTACTTCTCAGAAGTCACAGCATCTCTTCTTACATCCCATCCAGTCTTAAATGACCTCTCAGACTGTTAGTTTCTTGTAAGGTCAGTTACTTTCCCCATACTTAGAGCTCTTAAATTTAAATCTGTATCAGCCTCTGCCTTTACAGTCTAAATTTTCACCACAGCTGGAGATGTCCAGGTCCCAGAAAAAACAGCACAGAAAAGTAACACGTGTAACACAGCAACACAGCAGCACAGCCTGTTTGCTTCTCTTACTCACAGACCAAAGTAGATGTTTTTTCTCGATCCTCACACTCTCAAGCATGGTCCTTAAAAATTCCCCTGATTCGCAATGAAATTCATTCCTCCTTGCTCTGCACTTACCAATCGTTACCATATCTTCTGTATTTCATATTTTTTTTCCATATGGAACCCATGTATCACTATCCTGTCAGACTCCTTGGGCACTGTGACTTGCGAGCCCTCTGTCTGGTCCAGCATGTTCCTCTCGTACTGCAGCATCCTGACAAACCCCTTTTTCTTCCACTGCATGACAAGAGTTCCTTACCTTTACCCTTCCTTCAGCTGTCCCAACTCTGTCTTTCCCAGCACCATTTAGGCTGGGTCTTCATAAAGCTCTAAGCAAGAGATCTTTCTTAATACTTTGGTAGCAAACATATCGTGTAAGAGACCTGTGTCTGGGCAATGGCAGAGTAGTTTCCCCTTCAAACATGATGATCTCTTTGCAGTTACTGATATCTTATAATTACACTGGCTCCTTTAGTAATCCCATCCCATTGCCTTTCATATTCATCAGAGTTAAACAGCATTTCTTATTCTTGCAGCCCAAGTTTCTAGTGTTTGCCTTAGCCACAGTAGCAGCAGAGGGCACTCATTGAAGGGTCCTATCACTGAAAGGTGTTTTGTTTTGTCACAGTACTGCATTGAACTGAACATGTAGTTTCTGTTAGTACCCCTGATATATATAATCAGTCTCATAGGTTCATGCAAATATGTGTTAAGTGCATTTCAAACTACAGTTTCTGAGTGGTAAGAGGAATTAATTCCATAGGATTGGTTACTGAAATGCATATCAATGAAAGGTAGAAGCAATATGAATTAAGTGGCTGTCATTATAGTGCCCCATGTTTTTACTGGCATCTGCAAAAGTAACGTATTTGATTTTACGAATTACAGATGTCTTTTTTCTATGAAATGCTCCGAGTGGGAACTGCAGAATTTTGAACAGCTGAACCAGGGGCTGAGAGAAAGATAAAACCTGCCTGGTTTAAAATGGTATTTTAAAATGAGGACAGACTGTAAATAGACTATTTATAAACAGGATGCTCCCTGCATGTTTAAGTCCTCTAAAGTGGGGGACCTGCCAGTATGACACTCCTGTTAGCCACTCACAGCTTTGAAAACCTGGTGGTGTTACCCAAACTATGTTTTAATTCTTAAGATCATTTATATAAAACATTACTGATTGCTGCTAACTGTCATTAATTGTTTTACTAGGAAGGAAATTGGACTGCATTCTCTTAAAGACAAAAAGACAACAAAACCCACCCTGTGTGGAACATTCACCTTGTTGTTAGCGTCTTTGCCAAGCGGTAGCAGGTTAAGGTCTCTCCAAGAGTCCCAGCAGCAGTAGCAGGAGGGGGAGGCTGAGCCCATGCAGTGCTGGGTGTGAACTGGTCCTCTGCTCCCTCCCAGCACTCCCAGTGGTAAGAGCCCCTCCAACTCCAGCAACCCAGGATTTCCACCCTCCTATGTTGCCTCCCAGGTTCAGTCAGGTATTGAACTGACCAACAGTGTCCTGCAGTGGTTAAGCCTTGGTAATCTTTTACTCAGCTATTTGTGACATTTCACTTTGGAAGCAGCAGTGATCTTGATAACCTGATGCCTTCCTTCCTCTTTATACACATTGGCTACTATCTTTTACTCAGTAAAACACCAAAACACACCATAACTTCCTCTCATTCCAGACGTGGCACCTGACTCAGCACTTGCTCGGTGTTAGGTTCCGTGTATCTTTGGCCAACAGTATTTGTTCAAGTCTGGCAGTCAGGGGATTTCAACAACATCAAAACCTGGCCAAGTGACAAAAGG
Organism: Coracopsis vasa; assembly: GCA_026283785.1. Lineage (NCBI taxonomy): Eukaryota > Metazoa > Chordata > Aves > Psittaciformes > Psittacidae > Coracopsis > Coracopsis vasa. Next base: position 6,654 of record JANHGB010028683.1, on the reverse strand, counting down.
TCATCGAGGGTACGTGGCTGTGGTTTTTAGTGCCATGAGCATTTGAATCCGCCTCAGGATGTGAAAAGGGCAGCTATGCTTGAAAATACCGTCTTCAAGAAGCATAGAATCTCCTCTACTGAAGTGGACATGAAGTTCTGAGCTCTCAAATCTTCTTTTTCTTATCCCTAGCCATAGAACTGTGCTTCCCCCACATGTTCTGGTGAACACAGCAATGTCTCCTAGAGAAAGTTTATATGTAAACTTGCAGTCATAGAAGTATTTAAACCTAGCAATTTGGTCAGAACCCCGTCCTGCAGACCTTAATCCTGTCTAATCCCCTCGCAGGACCTTACTTGAGGCAATTTGTTTCACAGGCATTCCAAATAATTATTTTAATGTAAGTGGAAGGTAAGCAAAGTCAGGTTTCCTTCACACAGTTGTGAAACCCAGAACTGTTGCTTTGTGGTTGGGTAAGCTGGGAGGGGGAAGGTTAATATAGTGAGAGGGGGAAAAACTCCCTCTCTGAAAATCATATGTTCTATACCTGATAACCAAACATCCGATGCCCGTCACACTGCCATCAACACATTCTAACATTCAGTCATTAATAGCACCTTGAAATTGGGTCTTGCCACAAAATTCCAACATCTTCCCTTCAACTACACAAGCTGGGGAACTAACACAAATAGCCAAGGCACCAGCCTGCAGCAGAATGCCCAGCTGAAGAGCTGAGAGTCACCCTCTCTAGCCAGAATAGCCCTGCCAGTTCCCAAAGCTGGGCTCTATTTCAGGTCCTTTTGCTAGACATTGGATAGGAGTGAGAGAAGTTTAAAGTTTTCGCTGGCCATTAGTACTTACATGTAAGTAGGTTGAGGCTGCAAGAGTCCTCCAGCACTCTTTTGACTCTGTTGGACCTTTTTAGGTTCCATTTACCTGCAATAAAGAAGGAACTTCTGAAGTCAAAGAGATAGGGATTGTGCATTTTGGAAGTACTAAAACACCTTCATAAAACTCACTGATCCTTGTGCAGTTGGGGAGAAGCCAGGAGGATCCCTCACTATTGATTCTTGCCTTCTTCACCCACCACCTTCTCCCTTACCAGCACAGCTGATGGGTGTCTGCTGCAGGATTTGTTACACTGGTGAGAAACCTTGGGTGAGATTTGGCAGGTAGGCAGCTTTCCACAGACTGAAGGGTGGGCACAACCCAGTTTGTACAAACACTCCTACTGGATCAGATACAATCACATCCATACAGTGTGTTACTGCTAATGTAGTCCAACTGCTTTATGCCTGGCAGCAGCTTCTTAATTATTAATACTATCATTTTTATTGTCACTTGTGATCCATACCTATGAGAAACACCAGCATGCAGGGCTGCAGGTGCCTTGCCTTAATAGCCTTGACACGTATTGCAGAAGGATTGTGGTTTCTCAAGGGTGAATTAAATCCTTTTATTGTTGAAACAAAAATGGCCAGTGTCATTGTGAATAATAGTTGTGGTTGTTATGCTTTTATTTCCCCTGAAACAAACACAGATGCTCCCCAAGTAGATGCACTGCAGGAGTAACAAGTATTCTGTAGAAATAACAAATGCTTATAGCCCACTGAAGTGACTGAATTCAGGATTAGTTTTACTTATCTGAACATCTGAATTAAACACTTGCTGAACACTAGTAACCTGCACATTTAGAATGGAAATGTGCCCGTTTTTCTTTGCCTCTCTGATATCCTGCTTTCTTTGTAGAAATGCCTCTTTTTTGCATAGCTGCACTGCAGCCACACTGCTTTTCAGGAAAGCGTATCAATAATAACAAGGTCTTATGTCAATTTTTATCTTTATCAGTACGGATCCCATCTTCCCTAGCAGAAATCCAACACTAGCTGGGAAGATGAAGTTTTAGTTTGCATTTGCACATTCTAATCAGCTGATGAACATGGTATGAACCACAAAAATACCTAAGAGAGAACATTTCCAGGACTGTCACTTGGAGCGCACGCAATTCCTTTAGGTGTGCAGCAGAGCACTGAATAGCCCAAGAAATCTCATGTTCTTATCTGCTCTGTGCTTCCCACTGGAGTTCCCCAGAGCGTGTATGCCCATGTGTCATCCTGAACCTGTCTGTTGCTTGGAGACTGGGAGGGGATGACATTGTAAAGTCGCTGATCTCCTGCTCTGCTGACCCACATCCTGCGCTCGGGCTTTTGCTTTTCTGATGTAACATACACCATTCCTTCAGACCTGTTTGACTTCTGTTAAAAACAACTGTGTATATAGGTGACCTGACACCTATTGAAGGACATGAGGAATAAGTTTACTGTGGTGCCTTCCCAATAGCTGATGTATGACCTTATTTTGCAGGTCATGGACTGTGCAATGCCTCTGATCGGTGAGCACCAGACTGAAGACCGGCAACATATAACTGAACTAGTCGTAAGCAAAATGAACCAAATGTTGTCCAAAACTCCTATACCATCTCCTCAGAGACCCACTGCCACTCAGCAGCCCCAGGTAGGAAACTTTTGATTGTAAAATAGGGCAATTTATTCTATAATTTTAAGCTCAAAGTTCTCCTCAAAGAATTTGGCTGGAAAACTGTGCAGACATACCCTCAACTACAAGGATTAAAGAACTTCTCAACATGTTGTAGAGGTTTGTCATATTAAATGAGATCATCTCCAGAGATAATCAGGAAGTGGAAGTGTTGGTGTGTTTTTATCAGTAAAATGATAACTGGATTCAGTGAACTGCCACCTTTGTACTGTTTCATTCCAGTTACATCTGTAATGGAAATAATAAGAAGCACTGTCATAGACAACCTGTGCCCTGACGATGTCAGAAAGAATACTAAGACAATAGTTACTGTTCTTGTAAGAAATGAATTACATGATAAACTTTTGTGTGCTGCAATTCACAGAAATACCTTACAAACCTAGGAACCTCCTGAAATATGTTTAGCATACTGGAAAACTAGTGTCTAAGGTTGAAAATAGATGGATTTCACTTGTTTCATCTTACATGGCCTGACAGTTAAAGTGTGGGGATGCAGAATTCTGCCCTAGCCTTGCTACCAGCTGGCTTTCAGACTTTGGAAATCATCTTTGTGTTTCCATTTCCATGCTTAGAAAATGTGAAGTTTATTTTATTGACCTTTAAATAACTTCTGAGAGTGTGGTATTTTGTAAAAGGCTCTAAAAAGTAAAAGTTTTGCCTCTGAATTGGAGAGACAGGATTTGATGGGTGGACTATTAGATGGTTAGGGAATTAGCTAGATGACTTTGTCCAGAGTTAGAGTCAATGGCTCAGTGTTCAAATGGAAACCAGGAACAAGCGGTGTGTGTCCTTCAAGGGTCTGTACTGAGACCAGTGCTGTTGAACATCTTCAGTAATGACATACGTAGTGGCATTGAGCGCACCCTCAGCAAGTCTGCAGATGACACCAAGCTGAGTGGTGCAGTCGACATGCTGGAGGAAGGGGATGCTGTCCATTCTCCCTTTCTGCTGTGCTCTGGGGAGACCCCCCCTGCAGTCCTGATCCAGCTCTGGAGCTACAGCACAAGAGGGACGTGGAGCTGTTGGAGTGAGGCCAGAGGAGGCCATGGAGATGGTGCGAGGGCTGGAGCAGCTCTGCTCTGGAGCCAGGCTGAGAGAGCTGGGCTGGGTCAGCGTGGAGAAGAGAAGGGTCTGAGGTCAGACTAGATGATTTAGTCTGTTAGATCTAGTCTAGACCTAAAGGTCTGTTCTAACCAAAGCATTCTACCATTCTATGATTCTTTGAAAAGTGCTATATAAATGCTAAGTAGCATCTTTTACATTATCATAGCTGGGCAGCAGGTCTGATCAAAGAGCAGCATTATCAGCTACAACTTTCATCTACTTCTTTTAATAGACGAAGGGACAAAGCATGACGATACATTCTGAGAATAAACTATTAAGGACTGTATTGCTGCTCCGTACCAGTGCAGCTCCATGGTAATCAGTTAAGGAACAGAAGGAGCCAAACTGTAATACAGGAATTACCAAGCCTAAATCAAGAATCTTTTTTTACTGCCAGTAGGCTCCACAGCAGGTAAACAATTTGAAACCAATTTTGTGGCATACCTCAGACAGACTAGTTCTTGAGGCAGAATGACTAATTTGTTCTTCAAATATATCATCATGCTTTAAGTTATAAAAATACACCATCCCACATAAAAAAGTGGTGTGGCTGCTATTTATATTACAGCCACTTGAAACTAAGCACCAAATTGTTTCAACCACCGAACCACATACAATGGAGAAGTTTCCATCCAACATGACTCAAGTCCATTGTAAAGGGCACTGAAAAAGAAAGTCTAGAGGGGAAAAAAATAAATCACCTTCTACCAAATTATAGTTTCTTTTGGGGCTAGTAAATGAGCTGTATATTAAAATGAAGCAAAGAGTCAAATTTAGAGTTGCCTAGAGCATACAAGTCAACATAAATCAGAATTTAAAACAGTAACAGACACTATTGGAACATTAATAGATTCGTTTGGAAGTCATTTGGAGAGCTTGATATTTCCCATTCTGAGGGAAAAAATACAATGCCTTGTGTGTGTCTGATTCCTGGGTTTTAAAGGTGGCAAGGGAGGAGGGATGTTTGTGCTTACTGGTGTTATCGAAAGCAGTGGTGTATGTAAATGAAGGTATTACTCGTTTCCAAAGAAAAACTGCCTATGTAAGTCCAGGATGAAAATAAGACACAAGGACATCTTAAGGAAGTTCTGAATTCCTCAGTCATTGCTGTCACTCATCATGTCCATGAAAAGGGCTTTTTACTCTTAAAGAAAAGGTTTTGGATGACCCCAAAGACAGTATTTTCCCCCCGGCTTCTGAGTGTTGATTGGATTTCTAGTTTAGGTTTCTGAAGAATTCAGCCTTTGCTAATGGCAAAAGGATGCTATTCAACACTAATCTTCCTTTCCTTATCCTATCTTTAAATTCTGGATTGCAGTTGATCAAAGATATCCAAAGATATCCCTTTGGAATATATGCAGTATTAGTAGTTGTCCTCTCAGTTAACCAGCCTGTGCTTCCTTAAAATTTTCCTTGTTCTATTATCTACCAGTTTACAACAAAGTGGATCTGAGTTTCTGCAAAAGATACTGTTTGCAAATACCCATCAATCTTCCTAGCTTTAAATGAAAACTATGGAACAGATCTGTAGTCTTTAAATCAGATATCTTCTCATGTGCACTTAATTTTCAGCTGGGTTGTTTTCCCAAGAAGAAAACCAGCCTGTTAAAACAAGCTGTGCTTTTCATCTTTGAACAGCCTTTTCCTTTCCTAATCTGAGAAATTATTTCCTTTTCTTGGGAAATACAGGCCATTCATTTGTGGGGCAGGGGGATACTGCATATTTCTACAGGTCACATAAAATGCAAAGCCAGTAATTTATCCCAAATCAACTATGTGCATATGTATGTGTGGTCTTAGAAACCAAAGTAATATAAATATCAAAGAGTAATCTGTGTGTTTTGCTACTTCTGCTTTTAAAGGAACAGTTTACAGTCAATAGTACAGCTGTAGGTGTGCCATGGCTTGAATTCCCTTAGTATCTGTGTGGGGTTTAAAAATCATTCATAATCTCCCCACTGCTGTAGCACTAGGTGCACCTTATCTAAGAGAATGCTTCAATTTATAACTGCCCACAATGGGCAGCACTATTCCAATTAACTATCCATCAGAAAACAAATCAGTGATTAGGAAAATAAGTCTTTGTTTAGAGCAAGGAAGCCAAATCTTGATGGAAATGATTGGCCTTGCAATGGATTCTGAAGGCCAGCAAAGTTCTCTCTGTCAGAGTTCCAGAAGGAGCAAATGCCAAAGGCAGGGACCTCAGACAACAGCCTTGCTTATGTTGAAACCTCGGAAGTGCAGATCCTGTGATTCTTAAACCCATTAAATCTATAATCTGTGCTATCAGATACATTGAGATTATTTAAACAGGTATTTTGAACAGGACGTTTTTATTGATTTATCTGTAAACGCTTGCACAGGCTCTACAAGTTCTGCTGGTACTCAGAGAGGCAGAGAGCCTGTGCAGGAGGAAAGCTGTGCTTTGCAGCTCTCTGTGCTGCACCTCTCACTGCCCGACCGCCTGCAGCCAGCAGACTGGGTCTCAGCTTTCCCCTGGTGGTCTCAGGCTGCAGTTCACGGTGTGCCTTTGACAGCAGGACTGAACTGTGTTGGGGTAGAAAGGGCTCTTTATGACAGGATTCAAAGCTTACCAGTTTTGCTCTCATCAGCTACTTTACAAGTGTTCCCACCACAAAGAAAAGCGAGAGTCCCTGTGCACTTCTGGAGAAGTTCTACCTGATAGAACTACATACGGTCAAAAAACTCTGTCCAGAAAATAAGTTGTTTCTGTTTAATTTGAAACCATGACAACTTGTTTTACTCACAACCATGATGAAAATGTATGGTAGGACTTTATGTGGCAATATGATTTTAACACAAGTTTTCCATGAGACAAGCCTGCTATACTTGCAGGCAATAAAGCGATGGAAATCTGAATTTCCATCTTTTGTAACCTCTTTGCGTACTCGGACAGATCTTTTGAGAAGCCTTTTTCAAACCTTCCCCAAAAGCCAACCAATAGGTGCAGCTACCCAGTGACGTGTTGGAGCCAGTGGTACCCCTTAACTCTGT
>JANHGB010028682.1:21868-31922 GCA_026283785.1 Coracopsis vasa | reverse complement strand
AGCCCTACAGGACCTTCAGCCCCATCCAGTACGTACATTTGAAATTGGCTCAGGTGCTGGATGGGAGACACAATACCTGTGGTTTACAGTATGGTTAGGAAGGGCAGTTCAGCTTATTTTGCTAGGGATTTTGGGAGTGTAAAAGTGAAACTAAATTTAGGATTTGAGTTCTTCTATTGTTTTATGTTAAACTTTGTGTTAAATTTTAAACTTTGAATTGTAGTTGACATTTTAGGAAAAAAAAGAAGTGTGATGTTTTCAAAGAAAGGAAGCTTGCCACAGTATGAACAAAATGCCTTGATTTCCTTTTTCCAGGTAGGGATCCCATTTGTCATTTAAGGGAGATAATGTAGCTGGAAAGACAGGATAATATTGTAGCATTATTCTAACTTCCTAACTGAGAAGTCTAAGGCGGTTTATACTCCCTATGCACTTGAGCTCAGCACTGTTCTTTGCAAACCAGTGAGGAAGCTTTGAGGAGCTTGTTGTGAATCCTTGATCCAGGGATGAATTATGTAGGACTGTGTTAGAGCTGTCCTATAGTGGTCCTGCGAATGTCACAGGTCACTTTGCCCTGGTGTTCCCCCTTCTCCTTGGTACCATGTTATCTCTGATCTGCATCTTTACATACCTTGCTTTTCCTTGGCCTAGGCACAGGAGAGTGGCTTTTACAGGAACTCACTTTAGCACAACCATTAACAAGGTCTCAGCACAGGAAAAACTCAGGATTGGCTCTTTTAGGCCTAATTTTATGAGACTCTGAAGTTTCCCAGGCAGCGAAAAATGCACTGCACAAAAAAAGTCACTATAGATTTTTGAGGCATTAAGTCTACTTAATGGCATGTATATACCTTTTTCTAAAAATTAAAAAACCCTTCAGCCTCTTGTTTGTTCCCTGTGTAGATTACATAAGTGTAAATCTTGGAATTAATCCCTCTGCACCAATGGTTGGATATTTAGTAACTTGGCTGCTATCTAAGCAGCAAAATGAATTATCTAGATAATATCTCTACTAGAAGGCCAAGTGCTGAGCATTGTAGAAAATCTGGCTGTGTGATACAGATTTCTTCAGAGAGCCAGAGTTTGGAATGCTTCCTTTTGGTTTGGTTTTGATCTAAGCATGAAATGCATATGATTCTATTTTTGCATATAGCATAACACTTCTGAACTGTGACTGTAAGTAGATCTTTGTTATTATTGCTGTACTAGAATACATGAGTATTGCCGTTATTGGCAGAGAGCAATAAAACTATGCTCAGCAATTCATAATCCAGGAATATGGCTTTCCCATTAAGAGTAATCAACTGTCGCAGTTCAGCATTTTGATGACTTCGGGAGATGGCAGGTGCTAGAATATCTTGTGCTAGAGTACTTCATGCCTGAGTTTATAAGCTGTATGTTTTATGTATCAATAACTTTTAACTGTGATAAAGGTATGTTTAATATGGATTGCTTTGGGGGGGATTTCACGGTTCAGAAGGAAATAGGAAACTGTGAATGCTGTTTCAGAAATGGATTCTCTGGGGATTTGCATCTCAAAGAGCAGGTGGTAAGCTTTTTGCTGAGGCTTGGCCACACATTTTTGTTGCTCTTTGGTTTAGAGTAAGTCAGCCTTCTGTGCTATGATTGTATCTGAATTTCAGACCTAAAAAATAATGTCAAGTTTATATCTTCTTATGAGTAGATGAACTTGTCAGCAGTGCTTGCTGGTTCTTTCTTGAATTATTCTAGCAAATAACAGTGTTTCCAACAAGGCTATTGTGAGAGCTCCAAGGTAATTAATTGTGCAGTAACACCCTTTGCTCATTACTAAAGTACTTTATGATCACTTAGACATTCAGTCTTGAAGGAGTATTTGTTTGAATGCCAGTGACCCAAATCCAGTGTTGCTGCTTATGGGGAAGAGTACATTGCAGAGGCTTTGTCAGCCTGTGGTGTTATGTTTGAGAATATTGCTGTTGTGAGATCCCATCTGGAGTACTGTGTCCAGCTTTTGAGGCCCCCATCATAGGAAGGATGTGAACCTGTTGGAGCAAGTCCAGAGCAGGGCCACAAAGATGATCTGAGGGCTGGAACACCTCTCCTGTGAAGACAGGATGAGAGAGCTGGGCTTGTTCAGCCTGGAGAAGGCTCCTTCTAAGCAGCCTTCCAGTACCTAAAGGGGGCCTACAAGAAATTGGGAAAGGTACTTTTACAAGGGCGTGTAGGGATAGGACAAGGGGTAACAGCTTTAAACTGAAAGAGAGTAGACTTAGACTGGATACAAGGAAGAAGTTCTTCACTGTGAGGGTGGTGAGGCACTGGCATGGGATGTCCAGAGAAGCTGTGGCTGCCCCATCCCTGGCAGTGTTCAAGGCCAGGTTGGATGGGGCTTTGAGAAACCTGGTCTAGTGAAAGGTGTCCTGCCAATGGCAGGGCGATTGAAACTGGATGATCTTTAAAGGTCCCTTCCAACCCAAACCATTCTATGATTCTATGTTTGTATGACAGAATTAAAGATCATATGTGACCTAAACGAACAGCTGCCTGGCACATGAGTAACTCCTTGGACTATCACGGTAGTCCATGTGAAAATTCATTTATTTAATTATCAGGTTATGTCCTTAATGGCAAGCTCAAGTCTCCTTGCGCATCCAATTAATAAAAAACCTCTCTGTAAGCTAGTGGGTTTTTTTTTATTTATTTTTTTTCAATTTACTTATTTATTTACTTATTTATTTATTTATTTTAAAGCTTTTTGTTCACAGGCTCTATGTGTGAATTCCCATTAGTTTCTTTAGGAAAAAAGTCAAATATAGATATCTGCCTGTGTATGAGTACACTTCCACAAGATAGTGAAGGTAGCTGTCCATGCTTCGTGTACGTAGGCAGCTATGTAATGAATGCCAGCATTCCATAGACATCTTTGAAGTTTCTCCTTCAGTATGGATGAAAAGGACAACCTTCTTATTGGTGGTTATTTGACTTCCCATCAATATTCAGTACCTTTAGGAAAAGCAGCATTAAATTTGTGTTGCTTTGTGTGTGGTTAATAAATGCTGCAGTCACCAGAAAGCAGCAGCATATGTCAGCCTTCTTTTGTGGCACATCATTTTGAAATGGGCCTGTTGTGTGGTTACATTTGGGCTTTCTTAACATACATTTCTTAACATCATTGAGTTTAGGCATGAATTTTGGGATTATGACAGTTTGACTGACAAGAGAAGTCTTTTAGGAGTCAGAAGGACATGTTCAGAAATGGATGAAGATGGATTTGAGGAAAGCTACAGTTAAACTGGAAGAGTTGTCATGTTTCAAAGTCTGTGAAATTGTTCGAGTTCTTTGTCTCTCTCTCTGTGAAGTTGGTATCTGTGAAACACTTGAAATGCACACATACCTCTGACAAATACGGTGAAACTTTTGTAAAGTCTTTTGAGAGCCACTGCTGGCAAGCTTATAAGGCATTCATGCAAATGTAAAACTTTAACTAATTTGTATATAAAGAATTTGTATTTAAAAGAACAGCTTTCATTGTACAGGTATTTTGTAGTTGTTAATTTGGGGGAAGATAGGTGTGAGAAAGTTCTTGACTCACAGGAGAAGAAATGGTTTACATTGCAGCAGGTGCTTACTCACTTTAATTTTTGGATTAATTAAATGGGGGCCAAGCCTGTAGTAGGGAACCGTAGTGGTGCAAATGAGATCTATGTGGGAAGGCTGAGAATTTAACACAAACTGGCTGTTGAGGAGATTAGTTGAACAGTGTAGATATTTTGAATAAAAGCGGCATTGATTTTGCATTGGTTCATGATTACCATAGATTGAACTGAATCAAAGCTACTGTAAGATTTTATTATCTGTCTTCTGTAGTTGTCTGACAGACCATAGGCAGGTGTGCAATATGAGCCAAATTTAAACCAGTTACATATAAATTCTCGGGATCAGAGCTACTGAACACTCCTTTATACCAGTTTTCCATGAGCTGACCACTTCTCTTTTGCTACAAAATCTTTTCTGTAGTTAATCTGATACTCTTGTGTAATCTAGATAAAGCTTTATTCAAAAGGCTGACAGGGCAAATGGAAATTCCTGTCTCTTGCAGTTTAACCCCACTGAAATTTCTGTGCCCTTGTTATGCTTTTGGTAGTCAACTAAAGTCTGCTGCTTCTGTTGGCTTACTCATGTAGTTCACCTGATTGCTTTCTATTTCTATGTAAGACTATATATGGATGTTTAACTAATTTTCATCATAAAAATAAAAAAAGGGGCAACAAAAGCTTTGTTTGGACCTGACTTTTATTTACTTCAGCAATACTGAAATGTTACATGTGCTGAAAAGAATAATTGATTTGGATGAATAGATGTAGTATTAAATGATTCTGATGTAATAATACTACTGTATTGCAACATTTCTTCAAAAAGTCCCTAACCTCTTATGTGTGAGAAGCATTACTCTGAAGAGTAATAGCAGATTTATGGCTTTGGTAAGTCAGAAGGAAACTAGAAGTTTTTTTACATGGTCCTATTTTGTGTCTTTAACTTAAGATAAAAAATATATTCTCCTTGTAGTTCAGAATAGAATTTCCAGCCATTGGGGTTTCATGAAGTTAATTTTGATGTACTTAATTTCAAAGCTGCTAAGATTTTGAATGATGTTTTTGTGCAAACTGTCATTATAGACTGTAATAATAAGATGTTTCGTAAAAAACCAAGATGAGATACTCTGCCTAAAATCCTAAAAAGGTAGGCTATTTTAAGGAAATTTTTGGATAGTTTTAAGCCTACAGTAAGGAAATGTAACAGCATGCCCGTTCTGCCTAGTTCTTTCAGCAAATGTATTCCAACCTTAGAATTATTAATGTCATTTCCATCTCTGCTTTTTACTTGAATGGGATCAGGATAACATGACCTGTAGTTAAAACTATGAATAGAAGTGTATTAAAGAACTTTCAAATGACTTTCACCATCTGTGTTAATTATAGCACCTAATTCTTTTACTGGAGCTTCAGCTATTACTGGAGTCTCTCCAGTTAAATCAGGGAATTTAATTTTGTTTTTCTCTGGGGACAAACTGTCACTTTGGTGAAACTCCTTCAGGTTGGATAAATTCCTTAATAACAGAGTAATTATTTGTATTAATCTTGGGAATTATAATCTATGAACAAAAGCTAGAAGAAAAATGAGGGGTTTGTTTCAATGCTTTAATGCAGTAGATAAAATGTAAGTTGAGACTGATACAGTGGAATAAATTCTGCTTTCATTTATGCTAGTAAATGGTAGTTCTCCTTAGATAATATCTGTAGTGAAACTTGAACAACCAAAAACATGCTTATAATTATCAGAACCTTTGAATAAGCTGGAGAGTTATATTACGCTTGAGCCTTAATAAACTTACAGTGAAATTACTGCTACCTTATTAGAGGCAACTGTGTCCAGCAACATTTAAGTGCTTAAATTTTTTACATATTCACTTTTGGGGGAACAAAACAAAATCCCAAAAAGCTAGCATCCTCTTTATATGTTTTAGGCTTGTTCTGTGTCTTTGATCAGGGTTCTTACACCGAGTTTCTTTAATGTATACGTGAATAGTAAAAAGAACTCAGTAGCTAGGTCTCTCTACCCACTTAGTGCTTTCAAAGACTTATGGATATAAAATAATTTTGAAAAAGATCTCCCGTGAATATGGTAGAGAAATTTTCCTAACCCTTAATGGATCTAAACCAGAATGAATCTGTTAAAATGGTGTATTTAATTTCCTTTCATATTTATTTTCTACTAGATCCAACATACTCTGATTTATTTTTTGCTTTGCTTTTATTACTGCTTTGTCCTAACTAGCAAAGCTGGTTATGTTGCAGAAAGCAGTATCTCTTTATTTCAGTAGCAAACCAACATAATTCAGAACTTAAATACTCCTGTATCTTAAGTGTATATTCTTTGGAAATGAGTGCTTTATCTGATTCGTTGGAAATTCCAAACCTTTGCTGCTTACCTGAAAGCGCTTGGAAGTTTTTTCACTCTACTCATTTGACAGTCTGTTGCAAGTTGCTCTAATTTAGTGAAGGTCATATGTAAATTTAGGAATGTCCCCAGCTATTAAAACCTGGGTAATACTAGCCTGTTTCCACTGGGGAATGCTGTGGTAAAAACTACATTAGTATACCCAAGTTATGCAGTGACAGCAATGCATCTCTTAGAAGAGCCTATTTAGACATACACTTCCATGAAGTTCTCTTGAGAATTATGTAGGGCAGCTAAGGATGAGGTAAATAAAAAAAAAAGTTTACTTTGGTTTGTCCTAACCACATTATTTATTTACCCTTCCTAAAAGCTCTTTTTCAGGTCCAGAACTGGATACTGAGGAAACAACAAATTACTTTGTTACAAATGAAATGATAACCAGAGCAATAGCTTCCTTCCCTGGTCATCTAGCTGTAAAGGAGCATTGGGTTTACATAAAATTTTAACATGCCTGTCTTTTGGACTGTATCACAAAATTTTATCACAGAAATGTGTGTGTTTGTTTGTCTTCACCTAATATGTCATAGAAAATTTAAGATAAGTAACTTTCGACTTCAAGGGTATCTGTGGCTGTGTTTCTGCTGTTATGACTCCAGAAGCACAGCATGGAGCTCCTGGCAAGCTAATTTGAAGTCAGCAGGAAGACAGGTTAGACTTAGCAGGTTGACTAAGTGCTGCCTAATACCAGGGGTGGTGGCAGAATTGGTGGCAGAGAGGAGCTCTGCCCTAAGGAGTGCCATGGGTAACACCAGCTCCTTGGCACTCTTACCATAAAGCAGAGTGATTCTCCTTCATAAGGTGTGTTGGAGATCTCCTGGTAAGAAATGGGAGCACTTAATAATTGCAGTACACGTTTTTAATAAAAATATTACTAGATTTCATAAAACAGTGCAGTAGTAATGCAAATATTGTTGTGACTGGTTGCCATATCTGAGGTCCCTGGTAAGTTCAAAGTTAACTGACTCACCTTAGGAGCTGGAGCTTCACAGTCTCTTTAATCCCAATTTAGGGATCCAAAACCTGAGTGGCTTTTGAAGGAAGGGAGGGACAGACATTTGAGCTGAAAAAAAGCCTTTTGCTGCTGTAAGGACAAGTCTGTCCTTAGGCTTTTTTGCTTTGTTTAAAAGCCTAGGAAGGGGATGAAAGCTCAGACAGTACCCTATTGTGTGTGTGGTGAGTGGGGGGAATGGCATGCGGATTCTGCCTGCTCTCATCTATGCTTCAACAAGAGTCCACGAGATGTATGTGCTGAGGGAAAAAAGGATTCTTCTCTGAAATAATAATAAAATAAAAAAAAAAAGTAAGTGAAATTCTCAATTTCACTCAAGACTTTTGCAAGTCTCAAACATGTTTGGTTCCTATACAAAGCCTGTATATTTGAAGCAGTTTTGAGAATGTTGACTTGGCAGTGTTCATTGGAAGAAAGTAATTTGTGTCAGAAAAAACCTAACCCCCTAAATGAACCCCTTTCCAAAAAGCATGCCTTAATGTGTTGGAGGAAGGTATACAAAATAGAAAGTTCCATGCAGTGTTTGTGTACGAAAATAATCTGACTGGTTTGGGGTTTGTTTTTGCTGTGTGTGTAAAAGGACGGTGAAGATGTTGTTTTTACATCGTGTTTGAGGTCAAAGTGTTCCAGCAACTTTATCGCAACTTGTTATAAGAGAACAGAATAACACGAGTCCAGACTGGTGTAGGAACTGAAAAAATACAGTGAGACAAAATTCCCCTTTCACTAATGATTTAAGCACAACAGAGTACAAGTTCAGTCTGTGGGAAATGTTGGTGTGTTGTGTTATTTTTTTGGGCTGAAGCCATGACTTTCAAAAGAACTTGGTGAGAAGGTGTAAAGCATAATAATGCAGGCCTCCTTGTTTATTTTTTTTAGTTATTTAGCCACTGATTGATTTGCAAAGATCAGATCCTTTGCCAAAATTTAAATCCATCAGGAACAAATGAGTTCTAAGATTCAAGGTGCAGGACTTACTATGTTGTGGGGTTTTTTTTCCACCTGAATTGAGCAGCAGCATTTATCATTAGTGCTGGCATTGATTTCAGCATCAGGCAGCTGATTTGGTGTGTCAGTGTACAACTCTGTGGTTTAAAAGAGTCTTGCTAAGTCCTTTCTTACCCTTATTTTTACTACTGTACCTCTGTTTTCACATATAATTGAAAACTGTGCCAGTGCTTATCACTTGTGAGGTGCCAGGAGTAATCAGCAAACAGTGCAGTTTAGAACCAGTGACTTCTCTGTAAACAATTGATGCTTCAAAAAAAAGTAAGTGAATAGTCCTTGATTATCCCGCTCCCAAACCCACATATTTATCAATCCAGCCATTTAGCTGTGAAAAGCTTTTCCTTTTTTGTTTGCATTTGATTAGTAGTATGGGTAAAGTGGCAGCACTCATGCCTTTAAGCAGCACTGAACTGACTGACTGAACTTGTATATTATGTTTGTAGTTACATAAACTTAAAAGGTTTTTGTGTGTGAAGTTGCATTAGTAGTTTTGTCCATGTAAAGAAGTGTTGACAATTCTGTGACTTTTCTTTGATATTCGTATGGCACTTGTGTGATTTTACAAGAACCTTGGTAAACCAGTATTGCTGAAAATGCTGCATGTTTTCAGTTTCAATGCAAGTCAAAGCAAAGTTTCTCACTTAAGATGTTTGCTGCTTTGTCTTTCAGCAAGAAGAATCTGTGGTACTGACAGACAATAAATATGGTTCTGGTCCCAACTCCTAAATAAGGAGCTAAGAGACTGGAATATAGATCTGAATTTGCGCTCTTGCAGGCTTCCGTATTGTATCAGCTTTGCATGTATTATGAAATCTGTTCATAGTACAGTAAAAATGCACAGACCGTATTACTGAACTGCAAAAGCCCCACTGCTGATAGATCAAAGAAAGCAGCAGCTGTCATCCAGTTTTAGCCACAGTGCTTTTGAATGCCTTAATCCTCTTCTCAAACAGAAGGAAGCAGAGAGAGTGCACTTTTTTTATACTCCCCTGCTTCTATTTTTTTGAAGTGTTGGTGTAGCAAAAGCCAGGAGCTGTGTTCAGCAGCCATCACTGCATGGCACAAGACATTCTTTTCTTTGCATCTTGTTTGGACATTTCAGTCCTCCTCATGTGTGCTAAGGTCTTTCAAATTTAATCTTTAGTGAAGTTAGAAATTACTCGCATTGTGTTTACTCCCAGGTGTTTAAAATATCAAAGTGATTATGCAGTTGTACTTCATTTTCATTTAGGTCTACTTCAAATTTAAATTAGCTTGGTATTCTTTGTTCCCTTTCAGTTGCTGAAGGGGTGTGTGTTGAGATTGTACTCAGAACCTGAGTTACAGGAAGCATGCATTTCTACCACGAGAATATATTTTATTTTGTGAAATTTTCACATTTTCAGATATTTTTTTAGCAAGTTTTACAAGACAGTTATTACAAAATAGCTTCTCTAAGAAGCAAGCCAGATATGCTGCAAACATAAATTTGATCTGTAACAGCTATTTTTAATGTCTGTATAATGAGTGCAGTGTTCTGTCTCCAAAGTGGCTCATGGCAGAAATCTGGGGAAGGGTATGAGAACTGAGGAAGCACATAGTGATGCTTCCTTGGTACACTGTGATGTCTCACTAATGTTTCCCAAGATAGAAGCTGTTCTTTGAACTAGAGACATTTCTTTTCTTCATTAATTTGCCTAATCACTTTTCTTAACTGTAGTCTAAGAATATTTTCCAAATATGTGTAAACACATTTCAAGAGAATAGCATACGAAAATTATTTATATTGAATTGTCAAAATTATTGGAAATAAATTATAAAAGGGTGGTTTTTATGTATTGGTTTTTATGTTTGTTTTGCACTGTCTTGCAAAGTGAATTTGCACTGCAAAGTAATCTCAACAGAGGAGTGAAGTATGCAAGTGTAAAGCTGTCAGACTACAGCTGGTTTATTCAATTGTCTGTCTTGATGAACTAACAGATATCATTTTAGTCTTTGCTAACCTGCGGCCTCTCAGACCAAAAATACTTTGCTGTGCAGATATAAGTAAGCTGCTAG
>JANHGB010028682.1:0-17458 GCA_026283785.1 Coracopsis vasa | reverse complement strand
GAGAGAAGATGTTGGTTGCCAGATGCTAAACTTTTTTAGTCTTTGATGTGTTTTGGTTATGGTCCTAGTGCAAATGAAGGGAGAAATGGAGACAGTAAGGACTGGATGTTTTCAGACAGATGCTTTCCTTGTTTGGGGCTCTCTTCCCTGCCCTCATTTGCAGTATGCACCATGCACATACGGTACAGGAAATCTTGGGAAACTTGGGAAGCCTTAGACAACAGAGGTTACAGACAGAGTAGGCCTGGCATGCTGGGCAGTGTTGGGCTTGCTAAGGGTGTATGAAGTCCATCATGTGGCACTTTTATCCATGTATGTGGCCCCTTTCTTGATACTGAAACAAGATGATACAGTTTATCAACCTCTTCTGGAGTATGTTCAAACCATAATCTTGACATTATCTCACCCCTTATCCCGCAGTTCTCTTCAGTCAGATGGCTTAAGTCATCACCACTTTTGACGTTAACTTGGGAGTGCTTTCTAAGCTGCAGTTTATCAGTAAGGCTGGCCTGAGCCCCAGGTTCTAGTATTAAACCCAGTTCTAGTATTATCCTGTATTCTAGGCCAGCATCCTCATCTAATTCCAGGCATAAAGAAAGCCACACAGCCCTTAGATAGCAGGTTTTATTCTGTGCTGGTATTTGCTGGTCTGAACTGCCATCCTAGCCCTAGCCCTGTCATTTCTTCTAGCCAAATTACTACTGCCAGTACTAGACTTTACCTTAGCTGTCCTTCAGAGCAGAGGTGTTGTCAATCGTATCTGCCAGTTGTGACACTAACCTTTGTTACTGCTTCTGCTACCTTTTTCTGCAGGTCTCGTAGAAGATGCGTAAGGAGGTAGTGGTCTTCCTGAATATCTTGATCTTGCTCATGTTCACCTTTCATCCTGAAATTTAACTTTAACAGGAGCATTATCTGTAGCCAAGGCACACCTTCTTGTCTCAGAGACAAGCATAGGTGGATGGCCTGCAGGGCTCAGTGGCCTCTCGTCACAGGCTTTACCTAACTGATCACTTTTTGGTAGTTCAGTAATAATGTTTGCTAATTCTGACCAAAAATTAACCATTGGGTAATTGCTGCTTCACAAATTTTAGTTAGAACCCATAGTAATCAAAACTCACACTTAGGAAATCTCCATGGAGACTTTTTAATTTGTATGAAGATTATTTTCAGAGCAGTTTGTGCAGTATTGTGTTATCTCACTATAAACAGGATTGCAGTTTGCAATATATTAATTGGTAGAAATTCATGTTTGTGCTTTGCTTGTAAGCAAAGAGGAAGAATAAATTACTTGTCACACACCTTTGTGGACCATTGTCCTTTAATCATTGGCATGGTCTCTAAAATGAGACACTTTTAAGTCTAGATGACTCATATGTCTTGGTAGTTCAAGTATATGACTGACTTCTTTCAGCTGGAAGGAACTGAAATTTACAGTGATGATATGGATCTGCTTGTGCTTTGTTTTGAGTACTCTGATGGTAGTACAGATCAACTCTCTATGGCGTGTGTAAGATTATAGAGGAAAAGAAGAGTATGTCCTGTCTTCATGCAATTACAGGCGAGATGAGAAGATCTACATTTAGATCTAAGTATTTTGGAGGCTCCCTTCTGAGTTTGAGGACTTCCATTAGTATCATATAGATGGTATGACCCCATGTAAGTGTAATATGGGAACCTGTCAGAGATGAACCAGAACATGCAGTTAAAAACAAGTATGGGTATTTGTTTATGGCAGTTAAAGAGTTCATGTTACTAGAACTCAGAGGTCCACAATTTTGCCTGGTTCATGAGGTTAAGATTAGTAAGACGCAGCTTTCTGTGAATGTAATTCTGTTTAAGGCTGGGTTGGCTTTAGCATTATTATATGAGCATGCAGAACAGTATTTATGCTTTATTTCAAAACAAGCAAGTTGCAGCATACCCGATAATTCTGTCTGAAGCTGGTGAAGATTCTGGAACCTTACTGAGATGGTAACAAATGCCTCCGATGCTGTCAGTTCATTTTCTATTAAAAAGGAATACAACATGCCATTTCTGAAAATCATCGTGCTCAAAAAAGAAAACAGTTCATCATCTCTCTTCTCTTGAGTCTTTTTTGTAGTGAACTAAAATGTCACGTGATAGTCTTTATTTTGGTGGATCTTCTTTTAGAAAAAGGTGATCTATATCTCTGCATTTTGATGGGGGAAAAATTGCAATTACAGTGCTTTGGAAATCCTTACTTCTTTTCACTTTTGTTGTCACAGTACTTGTGCTTGATTTGTTGGCTCGAAAAACCCAAACATCTTCTACCTGTGGATCTTCAGTTGTCCACACAGACCTGATGTCTGAGACCCCTTCTGAATGTTGGGGAACATCCTGTCCCAACTGTTTGGGTCCCTGACAGTACAACCATCTAGTTTTTGTATATCTTAAGTTTTGAGGGGGACAGGCTGTCCTTTGGCTATTCTTTTTTGCAGTTTAACTCTTTGGGGACTGTAAACTAGAAAGAAACCCGAAGGCCTCCCAGAATTATTTTGTGAACACACGCCCAATATCATACTGCTATGACAGGGCTCACCTAAGTGAATGC
Source organism: Coracopsis vasa (assembly GCA_026283785.1). Classification (NCBI taxonomy): domain Eukaryota; kingdom Metazoa; phylum Chordata; class Aves; order Psittaciformes; family Psittacidae; genus Coracopsis; species Coracopsis vasa. The sequence goes on along the minus strand of JANHGB010028682.1, from coordinate 14,883 downwards.
CTCTGGGGAGTCTGGGCCTTTGAAGCTGGACTATCATGGTATTGATCTGAGCAGGTAACAGCTTGTGTTGGCACACTCCCAGCCACCCTTTCTGTCTGTGCTGCATTGACAGAAGTGGGAGCTCTGAGTTTCAGCAGTGAAGTCCAAAGGACCAATGCTCGTCTGTGCTTAGAGGCTTAAAAACTCTCCTTTCTGGGCTCTTACCCTCCCAAAGCATACTGACTGAGGGTGCACCTTTTTATATCAACTACCCAGTGTCTTCAGACAGACAAGCAAAAATTGTGAAGGTCCCAGAAAAGCAATTGCTGAGATTGGGTTAACAAAGGCATATGTAGATCTTGACGGAATAGGGCCTATCCACGGCCATTTTCTTATTCCTTCAGCATTCTTTGCGCTAACTTGGAGTTGTCTTAGAAATGCAGTAAGCCTGCTATTTTTCTGTTGTCCAAGCAGGCCTTGTACATCATGGTTATTCATTCAAACCATCGTGTGTTTCTTCTGTCTGTGCTGTCACCTTGGCTGGGATCCATGTCACCTTTATTTAGTCAGAGGATCCCAAAGGTTTTTATTTGTTTAGTGTTGTTTTTTTTAACTCCATTGGTACCTTCATCTGTTTTGCTGCAAGATCCCTCAAACATTTGTGCAGGAACAACTGAAGTACTGGCAAAATAAACTGTGCTGCTGGCTGAGTCATCAAAGGAGTTAGTGTTTGAAGTTTGGGTACTTTGCAGGCCCAGGGAACTGAGCTGAGGACAGATCGTGCAAAATAAAGTACAAGTGTCTCTCTGCATGTTTGAGTCTTTGTAATATATGAGCAATATCTTCATGTTGTTGGTTTCAAAATGAAATTATTTAACAATAATAATAGCGGTTTGATATGAAGGGCTTTATAAACAGCTGCAGGGCAAGTGGATTTATGACAGCTGAGAGCTCTGTAAGTGAAAGATAAGCAGAAGTGGAAGTAATTTTGCACTGTTCATGTTTATTTTGAGAGGATTTATTCAAAACTGCATTATACCAAATGTACTTGCAAGAAAGTTGTCCTTTATGACTTTGGTCTTTCCATTGAAAAGGAGGGGCTTTTTTTTCACCCTTGCTTTAATTATTCTCATACAGAACATTCCTTCCAACAGTGTGGGCTTATACGAACTGGAGTGTTTTATTCCAGGCTTGGAGACAAAACCAAATCACCTTTTCTGAGGTGATTTTTGCCTTCACATTATGGCTTACAGTAACACATCTACACCAGTTCAAAACCCTAGTACCCATAATTCACATAATTATACTGGTATAACCTGTCTAAGGTCTAAAATAGTCTGAGGAATCCAAGGAGTTGTCCAACAAAAACAGGAAACACAGATTGAGTGTTCAGATTATTTTTGTGTATGGGGAGGCTAGAATACACCTGAAATTTGTGTGTGGCCTTTATACGTCTAAAAGAAGCAGAGTAGGGCATGGACTTTTTTCCCATCTGTTTTATGCTGCAGTTATTATAAATAATTTATACATGGGTAAAAATAAAGTTCTAGGTTTTAGTGGAGTTGGAAGGATTCTTTGGTGCTAATGGTGTTCCATAGAGCATAAAATACAGAATTTGTCATGACAGAGCTCCTGTTTTCCATTTAAAAATACAAATGTCTAAAATGTGCAAAGCAATTTGTTAGAAATAACATATCTGAATATGAGGTTTAATCTGAAGTATCAAAGAACCTGTGTTAGCCTGCGCTGCCTAAAATAGACTCTGGAAACTAAAGTAGATCAATGGCTGTTTACTTTCACAAGGTACGTTTTGTTTGATCAGATTAATTTGAAATTCTAACTAATGACTGGAAATGAGGGTAATGGTCAATTAACACAGTAATGCTGTAGTGACCCATAACAAAGTAAAAAAAAGAGCAGAGCCACCATTACAAAACTGACCCATATCTTCCCTGCGCTGCGGATTAACTCCAGCACTCAGCCTGGCAATGCAGACTGTCCTGTGCAAAGCTGAAGAGATCTGCTGAGAGTCCCTCTCTTCAACTCACAATTACCTCCCTCTCCAGGTGTTACTCTGTAAGTGCAGAGAACGCCCTGATGGATTTTTCAGATTCACTGTCAGTCTGTTAAAGGCAGTATATCTACTCAGAAAAATTAGCCAGGGCAGCAGCTTGTCTTGCGTTAGAGTTTGGCAGAGGTTCATCTTGTCAGAATCTAGTTTCTACCCATGCAGACTTTGCAGTCTTGCATGTTCTTGATGTTGCAGCTAGTGTTTTAGCTCTACTGGCTCCTTTCACTACTTTAAAAAGGCAGGCCGTTTATTACAGATGCACATGACATATTCTACCATGTCTGTAAGGCACAAATGTTCTTTGATTTACATGTAATGCCAACATCCCATAGGGAATATCCCATGTACCTTATCAGTGCTGCTTGTATTATTTACATTATGTGTGTGATACATGTTTTAGTGGACTTGTAAATTAATGGTGACATGCAAAATTGCTCTACAATTTTCTCTCCCGTATAGCATTATGTATTGAAGGGTTGCAGAAGCTGCCCTCACAGAACGTATTCAAAACAGTATGTTAACTTGCTTCTGTACTTTTTAAAGTTTTGCATACTCAGCTCTTGTTTGAAATGGGCAATATAGATCTTGTAGCTGTAATGCTCTACAGGTATGGAAGAAGCGGGGTTTATGGGTTGGGGGGAACTTCTTAATTAGGCCAACTGATTTATCTGGGGGAAGACACATTATCCTTCCAGGCTGACATGAAAGGTCCAATGGCAGTCTCCAAGTGCTAGTCCGCTGTAAGTTCCGTAGTCTCTAACTTCTGAGAGATGAGACCCTCACAATCCATCACCCCATTCAGGAGAGGTGTCAAGAGGAAAAGTGCCTGTTCTAGTTCTGGTTTTCTAGTTCTAGCTCTAGAAAAGCTTTGCCTTTTCTAGTTCTTGCCAGGATGCAAATGACAAGATTTGAGGATGCTTAGAAGTTTTTCTTGCTGATAGCAGTTGTGTAAAAAACTCTAGGTATTTCAGTTGTCGATATTGCTAGTTCAGAGTCATTTTAAGGATGATATAATTGCATTGCCAAAGAAAATGGAAGCAGCGTAGATGCTAAAAAGTTACTTAAATCCTTATGGAGGCATAACAGCAACATGGGAAAAGTAAAGAACTAGAGTGACGGCACTTTAATTAAGCCACTGTGATCTTCTTGCTTTTGAATTATTCAAGAGGGAGCCTTGCGCTTGAGGCAAAGTTTCTTTTTGTGCATTTATTTCAGTGCCAGTAACAGTATTAAAAGAAATGAAACATTTGGAGGAAAGCTGTTTGAATTGACTTTAAAGTACCACTAATTTTCCAAAATAACCTATTTTAGCTATTTAATTCTTTTAATACACTGTTGATTACTGTGCTGTCATGATGCTATTTTCTGCTTCCCTTTGCTTAGTGTACTGTTGCATGCTGTATTTTAGAAAAATATTTAAGTGAGATAAGGTCATTTGATACAAAGAAATAAACAGTGTGTATTAGATTATGCTGTCCCCTGAAGATATAAATCTAAAGGTCAGAATATCGTATTTATCCCAAAGGTTGGTCTGAAGACAGGGTATGTTTTGCATTTCTTAGTAAAAGGGTTTTTACAGTAGGTTTTTGTTTGAAATACGTAGTTGCAACATCCTTAAATAGTATTGTAACTGAAGCAGTCTTAAGGGGTAGCTTTAAAAAGACTGTTGTCTGCAGGATGCATACCCACAAGTGTATTTTAAATGAGTGATTTGTAAGTACTTTTAATGAAACAACACAATGGGAAAATCAGTATTCTTCTGGGTGAAGGCTTCAGTAAATTTCTCAGGTTGTTTTAGCTTGTTCTTACTGCATTGCTTGGGCCGTACTGTCCTGAAGCTTGTGCATCTGTGCAGATGTGTCTTGTATACGCAGTTGTGGAGAATTATTTGAACATTTTAATCTAGCAGCCTTTCTAATAACTCACACTAACTTGTGCAACTGAACAAAATGGTCCCAAGAGATAAACTCCTTGAATCTCCTAAATTTGGAATAGCATTTGTTGAAGGGAAGGTGTCAGCTAGCCAGGATGCTGTAGGAAAACAGCAGGCATTTTGCATGGGGAGACGAAGTGAACCGGCAGAGCTGAGTTGCAACAATGGCTACTTGTTGTTTGGAGACCAGACTAAATCGTGTAAAGAAGAAGATTTAGCTGAGGGATTGCCAACGGCAGGGAGCTAAGGGATTATGCTAGAGGAAGCCAGCTGCACATGAGGGCAGTGCTGCATATGCTGCTCTGTATTTGCTTTGTGTAAAGGCTGTAAAGGCGGCACTAGGAAGACTTTTTTGGATGCCTGGTTGGATGGAAGACAGAGGAGGGGTTTTGCCTTTGCCTTGAAGAGTGAACAAAGCCCTTTCTTTTATTGTTACTCATGTATTTGCAGCTCGGAGAAAGAGGCGTGAAACTTGATCTGAAACATTAGAGAAGGCAGGCATTTGTTTTATTGTTATTGAGTCCATGATGGCAAGGAAGAACAAGATACTTTGGGCGATTTAAGCCAAAAGAGAGCTTTATGGTTTTTTACCTGGCTTTCTCTTAGGACAAAGCAAACTTGGAGTTGGGACAAGAAGGTCCTAATGAGCAATTGTATTTGCTTTGCCTTTTCAGCATGCCAAGATTTCTTGATGTGGGCATTAAGACCAACACTTGCTTGAGCAAATTCTTATGAAGCCAAAGCTCTTTATGAACTGGTCTCTTCTAATCAATTAATGTCAATCAGTCAGCTATATTATAGTGTGTGTAACAAGCCCCCATGTATGTATTTTATACAGTCACACACTTACACAGATAGATGAAAAATATCACTGTCCTCAATCCGCTCTTAAAAAGAGAAAGATTATAAGGTGATGTTTGAAGGCATCACAGTGCTGGGGGAAGAAAGTGAGCTCCAGGGTTTGGTTTTTAAAAAAACCTCTTGACTTCTGTGGTAGCATGTAATGTTAACACAAAAGAGAAAAAGTTCAGGGGAGTGTTAGTCAGCATGATTTATTAAGTCTTTTCATGTCTGCACAGAAGAACCATGTCACAGTAGGAATATTTTTAATGGCTCAGAGGTTAAAAAAAAAATAGAAAATATGTTTTCCAGGCAACACGCACGTTTGGAAATAAAAATATTCATTAAGTTCATTTTATCTTTGTGTTTGCATTTACTTTCGTACATACCTATACAGAAAGTGAAGGGATTCCTGTACCTTAGCTTGATCAAGAAAGCTGGGGACAGTTTCTGTAAATCCCTTTAATGTAATTTTAAAGCAGCTTTGAACATGACAAGTGTTTAAGTGAATTATGTTGATAGACAGGTTTCATTAATTACAGTGATGTCATTTGGTGTCTTAAATAGTTGTCCTGATTTTTTCATTCCGGGCAGTGTAATTGAAGGTCAACGTGTGGTCTCCTTTACTTTGAAAGTAACCACTGTGCTTGTTTTAAAAGGGTGATGTCAGTCCTTTTTGCTTTTGAGCGTGTTAGCGAGCAAAGGAGGGGTGTTTATTGCAATTTCTTGCGCTGAAAATGGTGTTTACTGTGTTCAGAGCCCAGGCAGTTTGCCGGGGACTTTCCAGTGAAGAGGTAGGCTGCCAGAGGCACTTGGCCTCATGGTGTCACCTTCATCAGAAGTGCAGAAATCTGTCCTTACCGGAAACCCTTAAAAAAACCCAAACAAACCTGCAAAATAGTTGCAAAAAAGTGTACCTCTGAACACTATGGGTTGTTTTTTCTTTTTACTTGGGCCCACTTTTTGTCATGAGTGGCTGAAGGATGAGAAGGGGAGAGGGTACATGCCCACTTCTTCCAAATGTTGTCCTGGTGGCCAAGGGATGCATGCCACCCATCTGCCCTCAGCCTGGCTCTCAGGTCAAGCGAGCAGGTAAAACAGGACCACTGTCTCTGTCACATCTAGGATGCTTTCTGCCATAAAGATGAAACTTGCGGTTTGTAATCTCCCACCAGGTATTACTTCTGCGTGGGTGCAGGGCAGTGAGCTGCTGAGGTGAGGTAACTGGTGAGGTAACTAGGCCACCCCCTCCCATTAACCTCTATTGTCTCAGATGCTTACCACAATAAAATGATTAATAATTTTCTTTACCGCTCTGACAGATAAAGATAACCTCTCTTTGAGGTTAATTTGGCAGCTATCTGGGACTTCTAATGAAGACGCTGTAAGCAGAGTGGTTTCTTGGCAGCTCCCTGCTGGGGTCATGCAGAGTTTGAGGAAACTGAGCCCCCCTTGCCTTCCCTGCCTCCCCCAGCTTTCACTTGAAGTCATATTTCTTATGGGACCCTGATGTATACTTAAGGATACTGGCAAGAAGTCCCTTAGAAACATCTTGTTTGGGGCTTTTTGACAAGAGAGTGGTGGTTTCAGCTATCCTTGCTGGCAGAACAAGCTGTAAGCTTTAACACTTATCAGTTTTACACCAGACTCTTTGTAGATGTGAAAGTACATCCTAAATACAGCTCAGAGCTGTCAGCAAACTTCAGTTGAGGCACTTTGCCAGTGGCTTAGATTTGTCTCTTTATCTATTGTTATCAATTTCTCCTATATGAAGTTAATGTTAAACTGGCTTTCATCTTGCTGAAGGTAGCGATGTTTGAAATAGACATATATTTGCATTTCTACTTACCCATACTTTGCCCTTAAGTTTTGTTTATTTAAAAAACAAATGGCCTGAGTTTTGGCCTTCAAATGTGACTTCATCATGAAAAATATCAGTACAGAAGAGAGTTACCCAAGAGTAACAATTGGTCTTTGACAACATGCAGGAGAATGCTCTACCACAATCACCCCTTTGATAACCTTATTCTCCATGGACTGAGGTTTCTACAGTATTAATTGCCTTCCACAGATTTAATTCCTTTTATATTTCTGCTTTGAAAAGCTTCGGTAAATGTATCATGGAAAAGCATCTGTTTCAACGGACATGTAGTAGATACCTCTGCAAGTGCCAGGGGTTTTAAAGGTAGCTTTGAAGTTGAAGAACTGAGCTGGGAGTTCCTGCCTGACTCGCAGAGATATATCTTTCATGATATGTAACTGAGAATGGGTAAATAATTATCTGTGGTGCAGGTCGTTAGAATACTTGGCATGAAATAGTTTAATTATTTTAAGGGCTCTGTTTGAAAACAAAGTAATCATGCAGCAGTTGACTGGAGAACCAGGAAACTGATTTGCCTCGTTCCATTTTCTCTTTTTACCTTCAAATAATAAGATCTTGACGAAGAGGTAGCTTTGCTATGTGGTTTCTTATTGGTTTTCATGGTTTATTTTTTCCCTTAACTATTCTCTGTCAAGGGCACATCCCTTTTACTGCAGAACATGCTTGTTTCTACAAGGCTCCTTATATAAGAATGTAAGGCTTATCTGATGTGGTTAAAATAACCTAAAGTTCAATATTTATGTAATTAAAAGCTAGGCAATAAGAGTTGGGAAGTCACTTCAAATACTATAAAATATGTATTTCTTTTCAAATGTTGTTTTTTTTCTTTTGCATGTGCAAATTAATTTCAGAAAGAATGCTCAGCATTTGAAAGTACAAGTAGGGTCTTTTTGAAACTATAACAAGCTTTGCTTGTTTTTGCAATCAGAGATCAGCCAAGGTGCATGGCTTTGCCTCCTTCTGCAAGTGACATATTTTGAAATAAGCAAGCTAACTGTTAGAAAGGATAGCCAAACCCTAGGGAAGAAGAATTGTTTCTGAATTCAGTTTATTAGCAAGAGAGGATCTCTCTTGCTCTGCATCTTTGGGTTCTTATCTTGTGCTGAGGTCTGTGTTGTTCATGCTTTTTAGAAGCAAGAACTCATTCCTGTCCCCTCCAAGGATATATGTATTTTAAGGTTGGAGCAAGAGGTCAGCCTTTAGATTGTACTAGAATCTTCACAGTCTCTTAATTAAAAATAATGAAGATTACTTTTCATATATATCCCTATGAGTTCAGGACCTAAAATTCCAGGAAAACCACCAATGATTACAAGATGCATAATAATTCACTACAGTTGTCTATTCTAAATTTTCATATGGAGACTGAGATCTTTTTAGCAGATAGGAGTGCAAATGGACCAGCAAAGCAGAGACATGATGGAAAAATATGCTGTAACATCCTACATGATTTGGTCAGCTATGGCTTTGATCCAGGATTTTTTTATTTTCTTTATAAGCGATTCCTGACCAGCTCAGTGGGCTTTGCATCAGCCTCAGATCTCCATCAGCAAAATAGAATTGGCAATTCCTCATGTCGCAAGGGTGAGAGAATATATGTAACATGGACTGTGAGTCAACTACTGTGCTGCAGCTACTACAGCACGACTACTGTCCCCACAGTGTAGACTTGGTGCAGTCTGGGGTATATGAAGTGTCCTGAATGCTTGACAAAGTGGTGGTTTTACTCCTGTTGCTGCCTTTGGCAAGAAATGTGTGGAACCAAATGTCTTTCACTCAAGTCTCTAAGCAGTCAGGGAGGTATAAGCACCATCTGCAGTCCCTACAGGTGGTTAATCCCACCTATATACAGGATGTATGTCAAAGCCACTGACTCTAGGTAATTCAATTTCTAGTAATTACCATACTGGAGACAATTTCCAGGAATGGAGTGAGCATAGAGGAAAAGGACTAAAAAGGGCACCACCACTAGAGATAGAGGGAATTGAGTTAAAACCAGCATCTTTTAAGTTCTGATTTCTGGATATCCATTCTGCTTGAATAAGCAAGGATATATATTTGAATCAAAATTACAGTGCTTTTATTTTTAAACAATTAATAAATTGTGGGTTAAATAATTTTGTTCATACCTATCTCATGTTTTAAGTATTAATATTCATGTAACTGATATGCTTGATAAGACAATTACAATGTAGATTCAATGGCTATACATTTAAAGAAAAAAATGTTAAGCATGCTTGCCTAGAAGAAGAGGAGGAAGAATTTTTCTGTAGGCCTTTTTCATGCAATCAGTTTCAAGACCTGATTTCCCTGACAAAGGTACTACAAATAAGGAGTACAGCATACATGAAGGAATAGAATAGGTTTCTATACGCTGAGATCTAATGAAAGCAAAATGAGATGGTTAGAAGTTGTTGGGATTTATTCCTTGGGAGTGAAGTTTAAAAGCTTGTTATGTTTAGTAATGTAGTTTGTTTGATTATGCAGCTGGAAATCTGTTGGTTTGGATAGGAATAAAAAGTCATGCTTCAGGACAAAACATGAAAGCAAATTATTATTATGCCTACTGAGAGAAGTTTCAGCACTTAGCATAAAAACAAACAAGCTTCCCACACACATACATTTTAAAGCTCTATACGTGAACTGTAAATTGCTGCCAAGGAAAAGTTCGTGTTTTTATTTTAGTTGATGTATTTTAATTGGATTTTAAGCGGCTTATGAATAAAACTGCCTTACATTAATATATTGTCTCTTGTTTAGTACATATGCAAACATCTCAACTGTTTAATAATGACATTGATAGGCATTATTGAAAAATTGATAAACAACTTCTTTTCTGCATTATTTTCCCCTTCATTTCCTGTGTGTGTCAGTGAGATTTGGTTTCTGATTTGAGAGTAATTCCCCACCATTTTCTGTTGCCTTTTCATAGAATTGTTTTCTCTTTTATACTGTTCGAAAATTTCATTATTTTCTACTGGTTTTCTGGAGACGCTCTGATTTTTCAATCAGTACCCTGATTGTAATGGCTGTTTTATATGCTTGTATGAAGGTCTGTGGGAGAGGGGAAGAAAGAAGGTCATCTGTCCTGCTGTCGTTCTCTGCTGGACATGCCAAGCATCCTGGTACAAAACCAACTTTCCTCTCTTTTCTGCTGAACAGAAGTAGTAGTTCCAATAGTGATCCTCCAGCCCTAAGGAGGGCCTGGGAAGCATGGTAGACAACCATACAAAATGATGTTATAGGGGTGCAGCTCTTTGCTATTAGTTGTTCAGGACTAAGTTATTTAATAATGTAAAGGGTGGTTCCACATCTTAATGCACTGTTAGCTAAACAACTACAGCTAGCCCTGTGAATATGTACAGCCACTCCCCTTCTCCTTTAATTATCCAATTTTATCATGTTTCCCCATCTACGCCTCTGCCCTGCTTCTGAAGCTAGTTTTCTTACCCAGATACCTCCATCCCATCCTTCATGCTGCTGCTTCACTCTAAAATGCAGGTGCATGAGGAGTACAGATGAGACCTGCCAAATGCACACAGACCTGTTGCCTTGTTGTAAAGCAGAGAACTTTAGAAAACGTTGCTGCTGAAAGGCTAACTAGTGATTTTGCTAAATGTTGCAGGGGTTGACATTTCATGTAAAAGGATGGGAAATACAAAGGTTTCACCCTTGCTTGTGAATAATCCCATTGATGTTCCTCTGAATAGTCAAAGAAGGAGAGCTAGCAAGTTCAGATTACTGCATATTTATATTATTGATTCCTCCATTATTCCACTAAGAAACAACGGAGCACAGTTTCTCTGAAACTAAGAGAGAATGCAGAATTGGTTTTCACTTAATTGGCTCTTTTGAAACAAGCCTCTTTGAGAAGCAGGATGTTGTTAGTCCACTGTGTAAAGATGGTGTAACAATACACTTAACACATATCCCAGAAACAGCTGTATATAGGGGGATGCAGTGACGGGGGGGGGGAGGTGTATTTGAGGAGTAAAAGAATAGTTTAATAGATTTAATAGTTAACAGCTTTCAAGAGTGAGAATTTACACAAACATTGTCAAGAAGTCTGCACTAGCGCATAACATTAGTCACTGAAAAGTTAATGTCAAAATGTCCAGTGGAAACACCTCTATCTCACAAAAACGTAGGCTGACATTTGTTTGAAGTCTATTTCAATAGTCAGGATCTTATTCTGTACTTAGAAAGCTAATAAAGAGTAAGAATAGGGTTTACTGAGCATGAAAATACAGGATTTGGCTTAAAAAATTGAATGTAGTCAGTAATGTATACTGTAATGTATACTGCTTTCCATTTCTTAACACTGGTTAAATGCTTTCAAAAGTGTTTGTAAATGTGTTAAATGTTTGTAAGGCTTGTTTCCTTAAAGGTAGTATCATATAAATGTAACAGGATACAAATTGTCTTCACCTTCAGTTGTTTCTGTCATTGGAAAAGGTTCAAGTTTATAAGTGAGACAGTTCAGTGAGGTGTTAGTCTTGCCGTTGCTGTCTGTTTGAATTTTGTCAAGATTCTCTTCACTGCTTAAATTCAGTCTTAATAGGGTGCAAAAGTAATTAAGACTCTTCAAGTATCTGTGAAATATAAGATTTTAAGAAAGAAAATTAATTGCAGTGCTCAGCACCTCAGGACAATCAGTACTTGGAGGAAATGGTGTCAGGACAGACATTCTGTTTAGAAGAAAATAGTGTAGGAGAGTTCTTTGCTGTGCGCCAGTTTCATACTGAGCATTGTTGAATTGCTCAAGTTTGTTTTGTATTTCTAAAAACAGCTACAGCATGTGAAATGGGGCTGCAGCATTTCCCAAACAAAGTCTACCCACATAAGCCTTTCAACCTTGCTTTCGCACTGACTTAAGAAGAGGATTTGCAAACATTTGTTAGTCCATTCCTGTTTGACCTTTAAGCATATATGTAGATAATTTGCTCAAGGCCTTTAGTGCTCAGAGGGTAGTTGGTGATGATGAAGACTGTATGATACAGAGAACTGGGCACTTCTTTAAGGATCAAGATATTATGCAAAGCACTGTTTTCAATCCTTGCCTCATCTAATTCCTATTGCAGTTTCGGCTTTAATTTCAGCAGCTACATTGTTTTCTTCTTTTTACACTCCTGAAAGAGGGAACCAACCAAAGCCACTATTTCATCAAATTGTACTTGTTATTGCTAAATACAATAGCTTTGCTTCTGCATTTGGGTTTTCATATTAGAAAGGAAAATCTGTAAAGAAAGAACTTGTGTAAGTAGAGAACTACGTAGTTTTTCTCTTGTCCTTCTCAAACTGATAAAGCACATGACCAAAACAACGAGTACCAGTGCAAGGAGAAAGCCTTACCAGATTGCTGGGGAACACTTAAATAACGAGGTAGATATGCTTGACACCAGCAAACAAGCAATTTGCCTCAATTTCCTCAAAACCTGACTTTTTGTTGAGGTGTGTAAAATTAATTGGACATTCCTCAGCACTTGCAAATAATAATTTGAAAATACCAATTTTAAAAGCTACAAAGCTTCTGCAGGTAGCTGTCTGGGAGGAGTAACTTTCTGTGACTACTTCCTGTACTTTCTGTGGATTTATTTTGTGGATTAATAGCTAACCCTGCTAGAACCCCTTTTGCCTTATTGCAGTCTTAACCTCGCTAGTATTCCCCTAAAGTCATGTATCAGATGCGTGAGCCTAGTCCCTGGCCCACTGCAGTTACAAGTGTTTTTGCCAAGGGCAAATCTCTGCCTGGAAAGTTTGGGAGAGCAGCTGTGAACTGGTTGAGAGCAGGCAAGCTGGCAGCAAGTGTCGTGAGACCTGCCTCAAAACTTGTGCTGTGCCCAAGTCCCATGTTCAGGCGTGGTCCTAGCAGGCAGAAACATCTCACAAACTCGTGTCAAACCACTTCTTATTCCTCTGAACAGTCCATCCCTTAATGTTATTCTGGATAATAAAGTGAAGCAGAATGCTCAGTTGATATTTACAGATAAATAGGTATTGTCTTGGTAAGATTTTTCAGGTAAGGCAGATGGCTCCTTGAAGTTCATATGCGTAAGAATGAAAGGATATATATATTTTTAAAAAAAGTCTATTCACAAGGTTCAGTTTAGCTGCACGGAGATAAAAGTCTTTCAAAAAATGAGGCATCTCTAGCTGAGTTTTATTTTTGAACCTGTTGCAGTACCATACTGCAGAGGATAAGACAGATACCTGATCTAGTTGTGTGTTCAATCTTACTTCACTCTGCTGGTTAAAGTAATTTCTTCTTGTTGCTTAAGAGAAAGTACATCTTTTAAGTCTGTGTTAATACTCCAAGGTTTTCAAAGCACTTAACAAGCCTGGCATTTGCAGGCTGGTAGTATGTTTTGCATAATATCAATAGCTTATCTTTGTGGCTCCTGGGAAAAAGAAATCCTTTTCTTCTTTGTGGTGCATTCATATAGGTCCTTTGACCAAGAGGATTGCAAGTGGAAATGCTTTTTGTCTTTTGAAATCTTAATTCCAGCAGGCCAGGTGTTTTGGTGAAGCTTCCATTGTGCATCTAGGCAAAAAGTTTTCCAAAACCTACCTGATTTTTGGTGGGTGAGTCAGTTGTATGTTTTGTAATTTTATGGAATATATTCAAACAGATGCAAGAAATGCTGTTTGATCTCTTTGGATGGTTAAATTGTGATTTCTGTTAACACTGCTTTGGTTTGGTGCACTGTTTCCTAGTTAATTGAGGATGAGTTTGGACAGAGGAGCTGGCAAGGCTATGATATTTACATAATGCCTTTTTTTTCTGTGAACTCTGAATGTGGATGGAAACAGTCTCTAATCTTCTTAGTGATCTAAGCAAAGATTGAATGCTTTGGGTCAAGCTGGGGGTTTGATAGGCTCAGAGAAAAAAATAAATTAAATTCCCAGCTCTTCACAGTGATTGCAAATGGCAATACTTACAGACTGAGCTGGTTAATGTTTCAGTAGGTGATAATATATTTTTGATATTTCACCAGTTTACAATGACCACATCATTTGTTTTCAACCATACTTTTTGAGACTTCTTGGAAACAGAACAGCCCTTGTCTTAAGTTGTGAGCACTGTGTTCATTCCCATTTGGGTAGTTTTGAGTTTTATCATGAAGGATGAAAGGGCAGTGTCAGAATAACCAGCATACAGAGGCATCATCTCCTCCATGAACTCTGAATGGCTGGAAAAGACTGCAGAGCTGATCTTAAACCTTCTTGCACCACAGCTGCTGTGACTTGGTAATAAGAGGAGGAGTTCATTAGGTGGCTGTCCTTTCGTATCACAATTATTAAAACATTCTGACTGTGCTTTTTGTGGTGTGCTACAGTAACACAGATTTTCAAATGCTGCTATCATAATATTGAAGATGTGATTTTGATTTTTAAGTGGATAAATATCCTGAACTCAGAAGTGACATTTCGTACTTGATTTACCTTGCCGGCCTAGAATTTGCAGTATTTTTTCATGTGGAACTTACTGCTTGTCAGGAGCTCTGAACATGCAAGAACAGTATTTAACAATGAAGGGCAGAAATACAACCTGTCTGTTGTATTTGCATTTTCCTTTTTCTTCAGGCTTACCTTCCCCAACCCAAAAATTTATACTAAGTCACTTGACTTAATGTTACCACAAAGGGTTTTTGTATGTAATGCATCTTCACATAATTTAAGATCTCTCAGAGACTGATTTTTCAGAACATGAAAGCTAGTAGGAGCTGCTTGCCCTCTTTTAATATCTGCAGCCTGAGGTTTGCAAACTAAATGGTTAACTTTTTATGTGGTTGCTTTTGTAACTAAGTTCAGCAGCAGGTATTTGAATTTTTTTTGCTTTACTTCATGTTCAATAATAGAATCAAGGTTATATCCATCCCCTGCTCAAACTTGCCAGTGCTGCACTTTATTAACTTTCTCAATATTTGATGCAAATTGTTTCTAATTAACATGTTCTAAATGAAGGGGGGAAAAAAGCATTCTTAAAACCTGTGTGTGATTCGTAGAATAATAAAATTTTATTCTCAGCTGTGAAAACTTGTACCATTTTATGACCTTTTTGAAATTGCCATTGTTGTTATTCTAAAGTTGCTTGCACCGTTGAGGAGAGGACTGGTAGCAGAATTGGAAAAGCAACAGCTTTTAGACCTGGCTCTTTTTTTCTGGGAGCAGAGGCCA
>JANHGB010028677.1:0-38356 GCA_026283785.1 Coracopsis vasa | reverse complement strand
ACTTTAAAGGTCATCCAGTTGCAAGCTCCCTGCCATGGGCAGGGACTCCTTCCACTAGACCGGGTTGCTCAAAGCCCCATCCAACCTGGCCTTGAACACTGCCAGGGATGGAGCAGCTATAGTTTCTCTGGGCAACCTGTTCCAGTGCCTCACCACCCTCGGAATAAAGAACTTCTTCCTAATATCTAATCTAAATTTACCCTTTTGTCAGTTTAAAGCTATTCCCCCTTGCTCTATTACTACATGCCCTTGTCAAAAAGTCCCTCTCCAGCTTTCCTGTAGGCATCTTTTAGGTACTGGAAGCCTGCTATAAGCTTTTCCTGGAGCCTTCTCTTCTCCAGGCTGAACAAACCCAACTCTCTCAGCCTGTCTTCACAGAAAGGGTGCTCCAGCCCTCTGATCATCTTTGTGGCCCTACTCTGGACACACTCCAGCACGTCCACACCATTCTTATGGTTGGGGGCCCCAGAGCAGAACACAGTACTTCAGGTGGGGTCCACGAGAGCAGAGTAGAGTGGAAGAATCACCTCCCTCGACCTGGTCAAGAAGCTGGTCATGCTTCTTTTTATGCAGTCCAGGATATCATAGGCTTTCTGAGCTGCAAGTGCACACTGCCAAGTCATGTTGAACTGATAGACATTAAGGCAATAGTAGGAAACCCCCCCCACTTTTCCAGCACCATTTAAGCCATACCACATATGAGTTTCTTTTCCTCATTCAACAGAATTCCCTTAGCCTTTTTTCTCTTCTTCAAGTAGGTAACAGAGAGAATAAGGTGAAACAATATTGTTTGGAGGTAGGAGCTTCATTACAATTAATGGGTATAATAACCTCTTTTCAAATAACAAGCTTTTTTATAACTCAGTTTTTACTTTCAGGATTCACAGCCAAATCCACTGCCATAATCTGGAGGTGAAAATATCTGGGTACACCTAATAGTCATTAAACTGAACCAGAGAATGTTCCCAGGCTCAGGACATCAACTATCTAGAATATAAATTGTTAGAACAGTTCCTGGGATAATTTTTGCTTGAGCTAACTATCACTTACCTGGCAATACCAAGGCATGGTTTGGGAATTAGCTTGAGCCAAGGACCATTTTAATAGGTATTCTGGATGCAGTCACCTTGTCTTGGAACAAAAGTATTTAATTATATATACATGAATTATTTTGTGATAGTTATCCTTTGGTGAAAGAGAAAAGTCCTAGGTGGGTTTAATTTTCAAGTACCCTCTCTGGATTGTTAAGGGCTTTTTAATTTCCAGAAATTCTCAAGCACATATCACTACCAGTAAAGCATCAGGGGCTTACATGAGAGCTTGTCATTTGAAGTGCACAAAAAAGAATGGCTTTTTTTTTTTGAGAATTTTTCTTCCATATCAGAACAGTGACATTAACCAGTTCATGGGATGATATGAAAAAACTCCACTGAATTAGTTGCAAAACTTGGGGAAAATGTTACAAGATCATAGCAGTGAAGACAACCTGAACTTCTTTAAGGAAAAGAACAACTGTTTCTTCACATGGCACCAGTCAGTCAAGTCTTTGTATACGCCAAAAGAATCTGAATCTGTCTGTTGTATTGTGGGAGATCTGGTCAGGCAGTCAGGGGAGAATAAGGCTGGCTGCCTGCATAAATCAGAAAAAAAATTTTGACTGTTTTAGCAGCCACAAATCGCCAGAGCATAGATACGACCTTTTTATCTGTCCACCATGTAAAGTGAAAAGGTAAACAGAGGAGCTGCTTTGTCAAGTGTATACCACCTGGAGATTTTCTCTCCTTGGGGACCTCCCTTAGGCAGGGAGGTGGCCATTACAGCTTGTCCACATCTTGTGAAAAGCTCCTGGCAACAAAATTTGCTGCCTTTATCTTCTGTGTTCATTGTGAGAGTTGTAGTTACTAAACATTTCACGTTTGGTGTCTTGGGCAATATGAAAACTGTTATTTTGCTGATCCATAACAGCCTTAAGAGTTTTTCACAGCTCACCTAAGTCTAAATTTTTGATGAAAACATATGAATTTGATTATAAATGTCAGCTTTTTGCCAAAAGAAAATATTCCCGTCATCTCCAGTGATTAACAGTGTGCAGGCTGAATCCAATAATGTACAGTCCACCCTACATTCTTTCTTACTCTGAGCCATTTCTATACTTGTTATCTATACAGCACGGGTAAAAGTGTATGACATTTTCTTTATAACTAACTAAAAATTTTGTTCTGTTCTGTTCTTTCCTTTCCTTAAATTCACTGACGTTGCAGCTCTCCACATGTGACCATTATAGTATATGCAGCCTGTTTCATGTTTTCGTTTGATAGTATAATAACTACCGTTGACCACAAGATGGCAAGAGTTTTTCACTTTCCGTGAAGGAAAAGGAAAGGGAAAAGAGAAAAGGAAAATTAAAATGAAAAAGAGGAAAGTGGAAAGAAGATCAAAGGGGGAAATACACATAAGGACTCTGATTCTTCTGATTACATCTGAATTTCCAGTCTTATGAGTAAGCAAAGAAAAACGATGTGTTTATTATACGATTACATTTATTTTACTGACGGCAATTTATGAACAACACAAAAAACAGTACATGTTTATTTCTCTTAACAAATGCTAAACTTTCATATAAATTCAATCAGTAGTTAGAATAGAAATACTAATCCAAAAACAACTGACTCATGGGAGCTACATGTATGTAAGATTCTGCCCAAAAATATATTTCGACACTCAGAGTTCCTTTGATTTGCAAAGAAACAGCTAATCTATTGATTGCAAAATTGATGAAAGGAGGATGGAGGCTTTTTTACTCTGCAGTTTTGCAGAAATATTCTTTTTTAATTATTTTTACCTTAGAATGTGTGTGTGGGAGTGACAACTTCTTATTCCTTTTTTCCTGTTACATATCTATTTTTTATGACGTTTTTTACTTTATATTAGGTACTTTTCATTAAATGTGCTTTTTATCAAAGTATATAATTTTGAATCTAGCATGTTTTTTACAAAAGAAAATCATGAATAATGCAATTATTAATTTAAACAACTTTTTAAATTATTTTGAGCCCCTTTCATGATAAGACCATTAAGAAACACCTGAATCATTTCCAAAATGTATTTTTCTATGATAAGATTTTTGATTTGACTAGGAATTGACGCAATGTTTCTCAAATTCTGTGTAGGTAGCGCTCACTAAAGAGTTTATCTTGAATTTTTTCTTGCTATGTCACATTTACAGGGACTTTTGCACTTAATTCAAATTTAGTACTTCAATTTTAAAATGCATTCTCTCATGTGTTGTCTGTGCTACTCATCGATTAGCTATTTTTATTTTTTTTTTTCAAAAATCCATAGCAATAAGAAGTTATACTGAAATTCTGTTTACTAATTAATCCTGGGAGCAGACGGTTTTGCTACCAGTAGAGGTCGGGCAGTTCTGTTCACTGCCTCCTTCTTCACAGATTCAGAGCTTCACTCACTATTATATGCTCTAAATACTGCGTTGATATAGGTGTACACTGATCTCATTTAATGCATTTAAAGAGATGGAGAAGATTCCATTTCAGTTCAGCTACTCCAGTGCACAGTGCTATCATGTAGGAGGAACATTAATCTCAAAGTCTGTGGCATTGCAATAAAAATCCTGGGAGGTGATGAGAGCATAGCAGAACAATTTTAAATATGAAAAAAATTAAAAAAAATATGTAGCAGCAAAATAACTTTCCTTCATTTTTTATGAACATCTCTTGCAGCATGTTCCAGGTATCTGCTGTGTCTTAGATCTGTTACACTGTGCGGCTAATGTAAGTTAGAAGGTGTACAGTTATAAACTGGCTTTAGAACTGACGTTACCAAAAAAAAAAAAATACCAAAGGTTCAGATAAAATACCTGTAAAAGTAGAATTAAAGAATATTTAAACTTTCCCAGCTTATTAAGATATGTGTGCTGATTCCTTCAGTATTTTAGAGCAAACTTCTGGTAAACAAGCTCTCATCAGGAGATATTTACCTTGAGCTCCCTGCTAAATAGTTTAATGCAAAGCTCATTGAAGCTTATTCAAAAACTCTCACTTATTTCAGTGGGATATGCACCTGCAGCTTAATATATAAAGCTGTTCTGTTCTTCTGGCTTTTAATTTATTAATGCATTTGCCTGTTGCTAATAACATTGTATCCTTGAAAAAGAAAACTTGCCCAAATGGGATATTTTTTTCTGGTCACCTGCTGTGAGTAAGATTGGTTGAATTCAGACTAATGGGCTCTGATTTCAATCCGTCATTTACAGATTCCATTGAAATCAACGTGTAACATGGGAGTGCAGATAAACTTAAATGTTTTAAAAATGAAATCTAAAGTCTTGTCTTCAGCGCTGACTCATGCCTGTTTTTTCAGACTCCTTAGGAGGTAACTTCTCTACTGATCTCTCTCTTTCCCACTGTTGCAGCTTGTGAACATTTTTGAACTTTCCCCACTTCATGAAAATGCCTGGAATGCCCAATTAAAGAGACATCCCTTGGGCGTTTCTTGCTCATAACCAGGAAACTGCAGATCAGGAACAGATCTTACTGTCTTGAGATGTAGAATTGCTCTTTATAGGCAACAAGGATTTCACTTTATAGTGAAAACACTCTTTAGAAGACTTGTACTTGTCACAAACTGCCCTTGACTTTTCATTTGTTTCCTGGTAGACATTCCAGGAAAGTGTACTTATGAGTGTAGTGGCTGTGATATCTCAGTCTCATTCAAGTCCCTCTGTGGACATAGTTCAGTTCAAAATATGACTCCATTGACTATTCATCTTGTCATCACCAGAATACTGAACTTATAAATCCCCAAATCATTTTTATCCCCCTAAACAGGGAGTGCTCTGGGATACCAGTGTAGCTGTTCTTCCCATGATTATCATGGAAAGTTATCATTATTATTAGACTCAATAGGTTTCCTACACACATCATGCTAAATCTCTCATATGAGCTACCAGTCTGAGCAATTTTAAGTATCATTCACTGCTATTACTAGGCCCATAGTTGTCTGAAATTCTCCACTCCAATATTCAATTATTTTTTCTTTACATTTAACTGTTTCTATCACAAGTTCTTATTTCACTGCTTCTAACAATTTTTTTTTTCAATTAAGACTTTTAAAGAAAAAGAGGAATGCAAAAATACATTAGTAATGGCAATTATCCCTGTACTGTGTACGAGATGGGAAGAAGAGAAAGAACTGTTTCTTGAGGCTACTCTGAAATGATTGCATAGAAAGCTGAATTCATCAAATCTGTGTAAAAATTCTGGTGAGCTGCCTCAGAGTTTGAACAAAAAAAAGCCCTTTTCTGTTTTTGTGCTAATGCTTGTCAGGCAACTGCTCTCTTTCTTTCCGTATGTGTTGCCAGTATTTTTATATGGGAAAATGCAATATTTGCATTTTATGCCTTGCCACCTGGAAGTGCCATCTTAGGATGATAGAACTCTTCAATTACAGTGTGATTAAAAGTGAAGATCTTCCTTCGATGTAAGGGGTTTTCAGGTGGGAAAGAAGTACTTCAACTCAAAACTAGCAGATTAGACAAAACAATTGTAATATCAAATTACAACCCTAGGGCATAATTTGGTTATATTCATTCAAATTTAAGCAACCTAGTCATACTGATTCCACAGCCTGCTACTATAGAGAATTACTTTGTCTGTACTATAAATTAAACTCTTACTTTAGTTTATAATATAACTCCAAGATTTTCACATAGCAGCTTTGCAGCTTTCTTTTTTTTTTTTTTTTTTATTTAAATGCACAATGAAGTAACAGAATCCCCTAAGCATTTGTAATGTATGACAGCAATACAAACAAGTAGCTCTGCTGAAAATCCCCACATGTCCTAAAAAAAAACCCCCAAAAAATTAAAAATCAAGTGGAATTAATCACAGTTATAATTCCGACAAGAAATTTCTCATTACATTAACTACAGTTGGCATAAAGAGGAATGCGCTTCCGGAAGTTTTTAATTTGGGAGTTGTAATGGAAGCTCCTGTCAGTAGATGGCACTCTAGACATAGCTATGAGACACCGGTCCTCGGAGCAAGAGTCCGGAAATTTAAGTGTTTTATTCTTTTTAGGTTTTCCTTAAAGTGTCACAGCTGATGGTTGCTGTCTCTGCCTTGTATTACAAACCTTTGTGATACCAAGTCTGTCCCGTCACTCCCGTGTCACTGATGCAGTGTCATGTTGTCTTCTCCATAGGTGAAATTCAGGCACATTGCAAAAGCACTTTGTTTTGTTAAGTTTTGATCTGTTGAAGGGTGATGTTTGGGAAATAAAGACATTTCCTATTAAAAAATTAAGTTGTTTTATGAGGAGGAAGGAAAGGAATTCAGAAAGAAAGATCTCTGGAGAGACTGACTATTATTTAACAAAGCCACACAAGTGTCAAAGGAAAAGATCTAGTGCCTGGCTGGGGAACCTGCATAACCTGCTGAAAGACAGGCTGATTTTCTTGGAGATACTTGCCTGAGATGCTGTTTGTTATTTTTTTGAGCACCTTCAAGCTCAGTTCTTAGATTTTCCAGAGCACCTGCAGATTCATGTAATGTTTAGGTGCTCTGGAAAATCTGAGGTTCATGCAGAATCTGGCAGTCCTTGCAGCTTCATGGGTTCAGAGAGGATAAGAAAAAGAAGTTAAAATGTAGGAAGACACCTGTCATGTTCAGGTGTTTGTGGGTTTGGTTTGGTTTTGGTTTTTTTTAAATGTGCACTTGTAGTAAAATTCACATATTTGTTTTAAAATGCTATATTTTAAAATTAGATTATTATGAAATGCTGCCAATACTTCTAGTAAGGTGAGACATTAAAATGCAATGACATTATTGTTTAGGTGAAATAGAGCAATCTCAATATATAATAAGCTATGATGATAATGTTTCAATAGGTGTAATTTCTTTCAAAATGCTAAAAACCTTTTTTTAATGATCTATAACTTTGCAAAACAACATAATATGCCTGCATTAAGAAAGAAATCACAGAGCTATATTTGTTATTACAACAATTTAATTCTAATTTCCTTTACATTATTTTAGTTTGCTTAATGTGTGATGCTCCACATTTGCTAGTATCTCAAGACAGATTCTAGATCATGGTTTAAAGTTATAGTATTTTATAGGTGCAATTACTAAGACTGCTCCTAAAAGTTTCTTTGTTTAAGTTTAGACATCTGTTTTTCAGCAGTTTTCTGAGGGGCTGCACATAAGTATATTCCAGAGGAGTCATTCTTGGAAATACTCACCCCATTGCAAATTTCAAGTCTACTTCCAATAAGATGCTTTTATCTAAAGAGAAAAGATTAGGCAGCGAAATGGCATGATTAGTCATATGTTTAGCTAGAGGTACCGTTTACAGATCAAATTCATCCCTCTATTTTAAAGATTAGGCTATTGAAGTCACTGAATTGGAAAATTACAAATTGTGAACCAAATGTTCAGTTAATTTAAATTAAAATAATTTTGATTATTTTCCTGGATTTATGCTGCATAAAGTAGAAACTCCCACATCATGAAACCTAGTCATCCACGAATGCAGGCAACTCAGTCATATAATAACTTGTAATTTACACCAGCTGATAATTTTACTGTTTTTTTCACCTTGAACCCATCAATAAAAAACACTGCATACTTGAACCTTACTGTATGTTTTCTCTATGACAACTTGCAAGAAACGTAATCTTATTCCCCTTTCTCCAAATACAGGTGTTTTAAAGGTTATTAACTTGATGTTAGTCAGAAGCAATTCCTCTATTAACGTATGAAAAATTATTTCACTAACATTTAATAGTCTGAATGTGGGCTGCTGAATAAGCCCATGTCTTTCTAGCCTCTTTAAAAAAATGTTAATCTGTCTAAAAATAATCATCACACATTCAGCTGTGTGGAGTTTGTGACACTGTTCTGCAGGGGGGAATGTAACTGTGAGAAAACTTATCAAAAATACGGCTGACAGGACTACATTTCTACACCGGACCTTTCCATCCAATGTATGATTTCCAGCACCTCCCCTTCATATTTGGTCACATCTGCTACATTTTGATTGCTGTTCAAAATACTCAGCTGCAGAGTGTTGACAAAAGCTACATGAAACTCTGAGAAGAAATATTTCAGTGTATTTTGATTTTCTGGTCCAAAGTACAGATTGGAGAAAGCGTAATGTTTTCTGCAATCGCTTCTATATCAGTTAACCCTACCTCAGTCTTTCATGTGGATTTATTTTTACTGAAAGTGTCTGAAACTGTCAATCAGTTTTCATTTTGTGTGGTTTAGATTCAAGTTGGACCAATTAAATTTCATCATATGTTTGACATGACCTTGCATTTCTTCTGATTTGCTTTTCCCAAGAACCTAGGAATGTTTGCCAGATAAATTCACTCTGCTCGCTTCCTGGGAAAATCTGAAAGCATAGTTGTTTTCATATTTAGTTATAGAATCGTAGAAACCTTTAGATTAGAAAAGACCTTTAAGACCATGGAGTCCAACCATAAACTTAACACTGCCAAGCCTACCACTCAGATGAAGCCCTTAAAACCACCATGAAGCCATCAGACCACCAGACATGTGACTAAGATCACTGCCAATCAGAAAAGCAAACCAAAATCTTAGCATGATCTTTTTTTCCCTAGCGTTTGATTCTAGCAGGACCTTCATTCTCCAAACCTCATTTTCTTAAATATCTAAGTCATAAGTATAGTATCCCTCCAGAACAAATAATGCTCAGGGGTCACCACCTTGTTTTGCAAGTGGAATAGTCCAGGTCTTGGGTTTTTAAGATACCAAAATTGCATTATACTGTTTTTCATTTGGCAAAAAATAAATTGAATCTGGAATGGCTTGGGTCTACATTCCTAACAATAATGTGTAGGTGGCCTTAAATGTGAGATTTTGACTCATTGTAAAACGTGAACCACTAATAGCACTTACTGTGTGGAAAAAAAAAAAAAAAACAGACACAAAACTGCAGATTAAGGTTTTGACTGTTTTTAATTAGCTTCCCACAAAGTCTAATATTCTTGTCATATGGCAGAACAAAGGTTCTTATTATACTGTATTCTAATTATAATTCCCCTGTTTGTAAATCATTGCTCTGAGGGAGGAAAGAAACCCTTTATGAGAGGAGTTGCAACTTTTCTTATCTTTATCTTTTACAAAGCAATGTAGTCAACACTTATGACCTCTCTCCGAAGATTCTGAAGCTATCTTACTCTTTCAGTAATGGCAGGAAAGAGCTATACATTCAGTGCAATATTAGTTAAACTGGATCCTACATCAAAATAATTTGATACGTCTTTTATATACTGAGACATGAGGAATCTCATTCTAGAGATAACTGGTGGATAGTAGCACTGCCTTTTTAAGTCCTTCTTTTTCTTATTTTGCTGCAGCATCACAGAGGGGTTTTCTTAATTGTAAAGCCAAACTTCATTAAAAAATATGAGCATGTTTTGTCTGGTGTAGCTGAACCAAGAACAGAAATTTTCAAGAATGGAAGTGGTCTGGGGATAGATTTTTCAAAAATTACTTTGAATATCCCTGTGGTTTTGGTATCTTTTCTGAACAGACTATCTCCAGAAGCTGCTATTCTCATGCTATCTGAAACAGCTTTACCCTTCCAAGGTGCCACAGAGCAGGGAATAGAAAACTTGGCACCTAAATTCTTCAATGCCTGTGCTTTTAGGCTAGAGATTAATAAAGCATCTTGCATACCTTTGTTTCACATTTACACATGGTCTCTTAGCTATTTACCTCGATGAGAAAGTATTTTCCTGCTAAATCCACAAGGGGGTAAAAACGTTCTTTATCTATCTCCTCTACTGTACCATACCGACATCTCTTTTCAATTTGCTTTCAGGTCATTAAGAACACACTTCTGTTTTCTGTGTTTCATTATCCCAGTGTAAAGAGCTGCTGTGTGCATTTTTAAGTAGTTAATTCACACTGTGATCTGATATTTAGTAGCAAAACCTCAAGGTGAGAAGTACCAGTCTTTCCAAGTTCCTCTTCTTGTGGTTTTGAAACATCCCTAACTAGGCAATGTGTTTGATTTGGAAGTAGATTATCATCTAAAAGCATATGCTGATGCCTTTTATTACTGACAGAATTTTTTAAGTGCAAAATGCACTTCAAATGTTTGCTATCCTTTCCTCAAATGGACAAACAGTATGTTTAAAGCCTTCCAGTGAAAAAGTAGAACTTTGGGTGTTAAATGTTATATAGCATTATTGTACTATAATAGCAGTCTTGATGAAAAACTCATTTGAGCTTAAAACAAAACCAAAGTTTAAAGCCTTCCAGTGAAAAAGTAGAGCTTTGGGTGTTAAATGTCATATAGCATTATTGTGCTATAATAGCAGTCTTGATGAAAAACTTATTTGAGCTTAAAACAAAACCAAACAATGTGGCTTGCTATAGTCACAGAGAAGAGTTCCTGTTTCTGTATAGGATACCATTGACTCAAAAACTGTCTTTAAATCAGTTGTAATGTCTAGATAATTTGCCGTATATCTGGCATACCCTAAAAACTAAGATTATGAATTGAGGTGACTCAAAATATATGTAATCTGGCCATGGGCAAGCAGCCTCATTCAGAATAGGGAAAAGTTGCTTCCTCCTCAGCTGTCCATCCATCTAATTAAGACATTAAATCAGATGCATAAATAATTTTAATGTAATAACTTGTCAGCACATTCTGCACCCTGCCACCCCATATGGACACATGCACACAAGCTCTAACCCCCCCACCCCCCAAAAAAGTAGGAGAGGTTGTGAAGCTGGAGTAACATTGGTATTTTGTACCAAGTGAGCAGACCCCTCTAATTTAAAGGACATGCCAATAGTGTTGCATCCTTTAGCATGGTCAGGTTGTGAATTTATACAATACAGCTTTTTCCATCACTCCAAAAATCAATCTTCTACTTTTGGTCTCTGTTAAAGGCCTTATTCTCCTTCTGAAGCCAGCCATTACACTGATAGATTATGACTAAAATTGTCTTTAGTCCTACACACTGAGAAAGAAATATCCCATATGATCAGGAAAGAAAGTAGAACATTTTCAGCTTTCTCTTGATTGTTATAAAAGCATTAGTCTGAAATGAAAGGTTGAAGCAGTGACTGTACATTGGCTGTATGTCATGGTTTAACCCAGGACACTGTACCATAAAGCATCATCAGTTTGCTTTGCTGTACACCCTAAACTGACATTTTAAGTGCCTCATTTGTTCACAAAAGGTTCTTTCTCAGGATCTCCCTGTTCTGTTTTGTAGACAAAGTGAGACAATGTTCATTACAAATGAAGAACTGAAAATGCCTTTTGAATGTGTGTTGAAGCTGTTTCAATTAACATATAAAAACTTAAAAATAGGATATCATAGTGCAATGGTGACAACAGCAAACAGCTTCTTCAAATGGCTGCCTGAAAAACCTGCCTGAAGTGTTCAGTTACTTCTGAGCCCTTAGCAGAATTAAGATACATGAATCTGAGGTGTATTTTTGAAATGCTCTTGGGTCATGCAAGAGTGGATTCAGTTCTGAAGGCTTGTCCCATTAAATTTAGCATGCCAAAGTGTCTCATGAGTGTGATAATTAAAACAAATACGAAAAGGAAAACAGGGCAATGTTGAATTGCATGTCACTCTAATCAAATTGAAATGGTTATCATTTGTTTGCAGAATACGACACAGTGGGTGTAAATCCCATTAAAAACAATTTTCTATATTGAAGTGGAATGATTTTGTTACTTAAGCAGAAAATATATTGATAGAAAAGGCTGTCTTAAATCTCTCACAAAAACTCACCAATATTCAGCATTTTGTTTTAGTAGAAATGATATGTATGAACCTTTTAAAATTAAATCCACAACTGAGTCTATTAAAAGCCTAAATATTTTTTAATTCAGCAGAGCTGCTTTTGCTCCGCAGCTGGTATTTGTCCATCCTTCTGTATTTGCAGTATTTTGTAATATCTGCCACCTCTGAGATGATGTAAACTAGTGCCCACTACAGGCATCATGACTTACTTCAGATTTAACAACAGGGAAGAAAAAAAATTATTACTTAATGACTTTCTGACAGTTTAGGATTAACAATTTGCCAACTGGATAAACACTATTAGATTTTTAAATGCTAGTTCTAGACACATGAGTATTGTCTCAATGATCTAGGATAATTAAAACCTCACTGTGCTACTAACAACCTCAGATAAAAATTGCTACTGAATCTGATTTTTACTAAATCTGATAGCCATTTTTTCTACCCTTTTGTGTTAAATGAATATGTTTCCAAGTACAGGATTGTGCCTGTGCTGTATTTAGGAAAATCTATGAAATGTAACTTTAGTATGTTGAGCAAAACATTAAAGATCATGATCATTGATATTACTATAAGGTGAAATATAGGGTAGCTTTTCTAGTAATATGGCTCGTAAATTGAATTACTAAGGAATAGTTTAATGATCAGAAAAATGCAGGCTACCTCTTTATACATCATTTACTTTCTAACTTATATTAATGTAAATCCTGAAGAAAAGATGGTTTTGAGCAGAATCTTGGTTCATATTTGGAAAACAGTTTGGTACACAAATCTTCTCACTATTTTTAATGGAAGGGAAGTGTGTTTTAGTTGAATAATCTGAGAAGTTGGAAGCAGAACATCTCCTAAGACTGTCTCAATTGTTAAACAGATGCTTAGAAGTTGCATAAAAGTAACTGAAAGGTATTGTTGCTGAATGGTGACAACCTCATCACAATGAAATGAAAGATGATGTAAAATCCCAGTCAAATCAGCAACCAAAGCAGGTAGCAGAACAAGTGAAAACCTGTTAGCACTAGATAAAACTGACTAAAATAAAATTAAAGATGAGAATAAAAGAAGCCAGGACTTTGGAAAAACAAGCCAAAATCAAACATTAAAATTGCTCAAAATCAAAAGGAAACTAACCAAGAACAGACTTGTGAAGAACTGAGATAGATTAAGAAACTGATCTAAGATAGGAGGATCAAACTTGGATTTTATGAAATGTGTAAAGCAAATGAAAGGAGTCTGAAAGGCATTCACCTGTGATTGATTTACCATTTTTCCACTTGCCAAAGCAAAAGGGAAGATGTGCTTTTCTGCTTTATAATCTATCATATAGAATATCTAACTCTGAGGCTTGAAGTTTAACTGTTTTTTCAGACATTTCAGAGAGGAATACTTTATTATACCTTGCTTAAAATAATAGCTAAATGTTCCTCAGATGGAGGAATAGATAGATAGCCTAATGTCATCACTAGGTCTAAAATGACCTGTATTTACTGTGGACAGTACTTCAAAAAAAGTAATAAAAAGAAGAGTTATCAGGTTTTCATAACTGCATTATTTGTTTTTGTAACTGGGAATTGCTAAGTTTCACTCAAGGATTACATAAGACAATGTGAATAATGAGGAGGGAGCTAAAGCTGGGAAATTATCAAACCTATCTAGAGCCCCCGTCAACCTTTGGGACTGGGAGAAAGCTGTGGAGCAGATTGTTGTGTAAAACCATCATTCTGAATTGCAAAGTGGAAGGTTCAGGCTTCTGGCATATCCATGTATTGTAGTTCCTCTGAATTTGGTGAAAGTTACCCAAATGTAATTGAGGAGACTGCAGTGCTGAAGGGTATTCGTAATGTGACTCTGTAAGTGCCTGAATTAGCAGACCAGTGTCTGTAGCTGGAAAGATTTACAGCAGGCTCTACCACAGGTGAACTCATTCATTTCCAGTTAGAGAAGCTGCTCCAGGATTCCCTAAAAGTATGTACAGAACATTATATGCTTCATACTTGTTGGTGTCCCCATGTCATGCTAGTCTCATGCTGTCTGAAGTGTTTTATTAATATTAGGTAAGCTAAAGGACTAACATAGACTGAATCTTGGTTAATGCTCAATCTTAAAATTGCTGTTTTATCTGCACATATAGGATCACAAGTAAGGCTTGGAAGAAACTACAAGATCTCAACTTATCCATCTCCTGGGCAGGATCCTCTGAAACCTGTTCTAAAATCCCTTAGCAATTTTTAGGCAATGTATGGGTACCCTTACCAATAACAAAGTTAGTCTCCAAATTACTAATTTAGATCTCTGTTGCTACAGTGATGTACATGACCTTTCTAACCTCCAGAGACACAGAAAATGGCTTATTCACTAAGTCTTTCCCTTTTTTTTTTTTTCTTTTTTTGAGTGTGTCAACTTTTCATGTATTTAAGGACTGATACACAGTATCTCTGCTTAGTTGGTTTTGCTTGTTTTGTTTTTTTCCCACCCTAATCTTCTGTCATTCTTTGAAATTCCTATCTTTATTAATAGATGAATATTTACTTTCAGACATGCAAATGTCAATTCCAACCTTACATTTGTGAGAAGGGACATTATAAGCTTTGGAAATTGTTAGTCACAGAAAAATATCCAAATGCTTTTGTAATGCTCTTGTTGAAGGAAAGTGCTGTGAAAAGGACAAGTGATGGGAGGAAAAGCCAGTATGGGCTTCTGAGAAAGAAGGTGGCAGGCTTTGTTTCATATTTCTGTGATCATATTGCTAAATGGCAATAGCAGTATCTGATAAGAAGAGCTCAGTCTAATGAGGGAAGCCTGACAATGAATTTCTTAAAAAGAAATGCTAGTACAGCAGTGAGACAAATGATATTTTAGTGAAGAAGTGTCACTGAAAAAGAGAAAATTGCCTATGGTAAAAGTAGTACCTTGGGGGCTTTCTCCTGCTATCTAAAAAAGAATCGTTTGTGGTGAAGTGTCGTTACTGTCTACTGTCTAATAGTGCTGAAGAAAACAGGTCAGCAGACATGTAGAAGATAATAGAGACAAGAAACAGCCAAATAGTTTTCAAAAAATCAAACAGCTCCAGAAAAAAAATTTCTTCTGATGTTTCTTCCTAAATTAGTAGATGGTGGAAATGCTGTGAGTGTAACAAATTGCACTCCAATGCAGCTTTTGATGAATACATGGAAGTTTTAATGAAACTTTGCAAACTCTATATTCTAGATGTGAACACAGGCACAGTAAAAACTGGCTGAAGGAAGACTATTAAACATTTTGTCAGGCATTTTGTCTTTAGTAAAGGGAAATACTGTTGATTTGAAAGCATTGTGCTATATTACATCTCTTTTATCACACATTTTTTTAGTCCTCACAATCAGCTGTGGATTGTGTGCTAGCAAATAGTGGCCTCTTTAAGGATATTTAAAAATTCGCAGTAATACATCTTACCTTTTTCTCTTACTATACAATTCCTACTGCAGTCAGTCACAGGCCTGCTGTGGCCAGGATTTTTTGTTGGTTTCCACCTGGATTTCAACAGATGTTCATAAGGATTCTCTTCCACGTGTATCAACATACTCTTGCAGCGTTGTGGCCTAAGGGTTCATGTTGGGACCACTTTGAAAGAATGACCTTAAGTATAAAAAAAGCCAAAGAATAATGATAGTTATGAGATAGAGGTAAGAATATAAGCTCTTTGGGCTGTGTTCATTTGCTTATTTTCCGAGAGACGTTTAAGATGGTCTTGGCTTCAACAGCATGCTCCAGAAGTTGTAGGTTTTCCTACAGGTCCTGTGCCATATTTTCTCACAGTGTATGGATGTCTCAGATGCCATAAAACATCAAAGTAGTGTTAGACATAAATGTTTAGTCAGCTGAATTGAGCCCTTTAGTCTACAGGTAACCTTTTAATAATTTTTTTCTTTTGGCAGCCTCATCAGTCTTTATTTCTAGTCTGCCTCAGCAGTGCTAGCCAGCCTTGTTGTCTCTTGGGAAGCATTTATGGATCTCCTTGATTCTAACTTATAGTTGTTAGCATAAGTACAAATTTTGCTCTATCTTATTTTGCTTGCCACAGCTTGTTCAATATTGTACCAATTTCAGTCAGGCTTATTGTTTGGCCAATATTTTAAGTTCTGTCTTCATTACATCATAAAGAGAATATGTTTTCTAAAACCTACCTCAATAGCTAAATGGCATTTCTTGGTAAATTTAATTTTATTTATCTAGTACTACATCAGGTTAAAAAACATTAATGTCAGGTAATGTCCAAATTTTACCAGTAAAAAGTGCACACATGTCAAATGCATAATTTTAATGCATTAATGATTGTGTCAAGGATTGTTTATTACTTGGAAGAAGTTAATTGGGACTGTTCAGCCTGGAGAAGAAAAGGCTGCATGGAGACTTTATAGGAGCCTTCCAGTATCTGAAGGGGGCCTACAAGGATGCTTCAGTGGGACTCTTCATTAGGGACTGCGATAGGACAAGGGGTAACTGGTTCAAACTTAAACAGGGGAAATTTAGATTAGATATAAGGAAGAAGTTCTTTACTGTGAGGGTGACGAGGCACTAGAATGGGTTGCCCAGGGAAGTTGTGAATGCTCTGTCTCTGGCGGTGTTCAAGGCTGGGTTGAACAGAGTCTTGGGTGACATGGTTTAATGTGAGGTGCCCCTGCCCATGGCAGGGAGGTTGGAACTTGGTAATCTTAAGGTCCTTTCCAACCCTAACTAGTCTATGATTCTGTAATTCTAAATGTTGATCTCTACACATACCATTTATTTAAAGAAAAAAGTAATTCATATTCATAGATGTGATATTTTCTTATTTGAAAATATCATCAAAATCACCATAGTGGAAGCTATAAAAAGATATTGTCTAAGAAGACTCTTTGGGTGCATTGAAATAAACACTGAAAGACAGAACATACTTTAAGCCTCCTCCACCTTCGTTCTTTTTGCCTAAGATCTGTTCATTAAAAATAAAATTGAGGATGCAGCCCAGGCAGCATGTTTATCGATGAGTAATATGTGACAGTCAAGCCAACAGTTATATTTGTAAAATATTCGTATTTTTTCTTTTCCTCTGCTAAGGAAATATTTTGAGAAATTTATTGCAGTATTCAGATGACAACTCCTTATTGGAACCTGTAGGGTGGGGAGGAGAGAAAAGAGATAGGTTATATGGGATGTGCAGATGTGGACATTATTAATTCTTTTACTACCAGCAACAACGAATAATTAAAATTTAGTACTAATTTAAGAAAATGTATCCTTGCAGAAAAGTAATAAGCTTAATTTGACTAGGTGATTTTTGTTGCTGAGAAGTTCCATTCATTTCTTCCCACCTCACTAAGCTTGATGCATTTAACCAGCCATATGCAAGATTCTGACTATTTTAAGGCTGTAATAGTGTGAAAATGAATTTTAAACTCTCCTAACAGAGAACAGTAACACAGAGAAACAGGAGCCTGTTGTGCCTACTCAAAGCTAGCCAGTGCATTTAAGTGCTTTTTTTGCAATATTTTTTATGAGCAGACCTAGAATGATTCACAAAACAGTGTATTTACATTATTTTTAGCAAATGCATTTCACTGTATTGAAGAAGTAATCAGCATTGCAATTAAAACAAAGAAAAAAAAATAAAGACTGTGTTTTTCAGGGATTATTGATTTAAAATAAATTACTTTCTATCTCATGAAATTTCTATTTAGTTTATATTTTTATATTATACATACTATAGCAAGATATTTTCAAACAAATACATGGTTGTAATAGAATAATGCACAAAAGAACAATGAAAATATATACATGTGCTATATGTGCTATGTATAATATAATATGAAGAGATAATAATATATGTCTAGGTTAAACACATTATAAAAATATCAGAAATTTGGCTATTAATGAGAAGGAAAAGCAGTGAGTTCTATAGTTAAGATCTAATGAGGCCTGAAGAAAAAGGTTTAGGGCATCTTACCAAATCAATGAAAGAAAGAAATTTTATACTGAACAATATAGATAAGAGCCTTTAGGTAGAAGAAAGAAAAGAGCAGGAAAAGTAAACAAAGATTACTACAAGAAGCAGCAAATATAAAAGGAGACTCTGTGGCCTGAGTCAGATCAAGGACCTGATTCAGCTGGAAGTTAACTGAGTCAAAAATCTAGCAGGAAAACTGAGGGATTATCCTCAGCACATATAAATTGCTGCAAAAATACTGACCAATGGATATAACAGCTGAGTATATGGCATGCAGGGTCTTTCTATGTGGTGCAATCATTTTGTCTGCTACTATGTGTAGCAGTGACTAATTAGTCAATTCTTTTCCTTCCTGTCACTGT
Source organism: Coracopsis vasa (assembly GCA_026283785.1). Classification (NCBI taxonomy): domain Eukaryota; kingdom Metazoa; phylum Chordata; class Aves; order Psittaciformes; family Psittacidae; genus Coracopsis; species Coracopsis vasa. Next base: position 20,211 of record JANHGB010028677.1, on the reverse strand, counting down.
TGATGTGCTTTGCAATTTCCCACCTTTCTGCTGACTTAAACAGTAGAGATGGTGTTATTTCAACCTTGGCATTTTAAGATAACTGTATTTGAAATACTAAATAAATCTAAAAAATGCATCCATTGCTTTCAATTACTTCAGGCTATACTTTATCCTCAACTATGCTGATACAAATCCAAAGCAAATCAAAAGATACGTGGTCAGGTTTTGACAGGGGGAGGAAAAATAGATTAGTAGAGCCAATATAAAGCAAAGCTTTCACTTCAGTAGCTAGAGATGGGCCAGTGTGAAGATCTCTGAATACTGAGCAACTGAAAGAAAATTAAATTATGCACAAACCTATAAATGGTTAAGTTGGAGATATTGAAAAAAAACTGAGAGGGGAAAAAAAAGACGAAAAATTTTAGGGTAAGCAGTTTGAGAAAACATGAAAAGCATCTCAAAACATGAGTTTCTTAAAACATCAAGAAATATTTTTGCATTTAATTGAAGGCAGATTTATTGCTGAATGAACAGTAATTTTAACTTCTTTCCAGCTCCATAGCTGACACTGGCATGTTTTTTCTTGAATATTGTCATAACTCTTATTCCCCAACATGGGAAGAATTTCTTCCCCTTTCTCTTGCTTTCTAAGATGTCTAAATTCTTTGAAATGGTGACATACATGGGGAAGATCATATGATGCTGCCACTTTTTTCCCATGATGTTGGGATTCAACACAATAATGGACAGCGAATCAGTTATAAAAATGAGCAATCAGTAGAATGTTGCTTAAAAAGCTTCCCAAATTTAAACATTGAAAGGTAATGCAGAAGTAAACATAGGCATGTTTACCTGCAGTCAGGATTTAATTGATCAACATGTGTTAATATTTTTTAATGGTAATTTTGCTTGAAAATTTATCCCCAAATATTTTAATGTCCTCATATGCATGATTCTAAGTGCTCGCAAGGAAAAGTTAGTTGTTATCTGTTTATGAGGTCATTTATGCAATTTTGGTTATATCAGTGCTTTTTCGAGGAATCTTAATGTCAGACTATCAAATCACACATTACCTCGCTTTGTCTGATTACATGATTCTATAGGCTTTCAGGATTTTATTAGCTGGTATCAAACACATTTGAAAAAATATGAAAATAAATACATTTTGTCTCTGAGCTTTGTAACAGACAAAATAGTAAGAGCCAGCTGCATCTCCCCTGGATTTTAGGAGAATGGTATTACCCTGCCTTTCTCGGAGAGATTGCCAGTTATCTTCTGTCAGTGAGCAACTGCCTCCCTGCAAAGCAGAAGCACGATTACATCTCTTTTCTCTGTGTTCAAGGCAATTACTTTTTAAAAAGTGGAATTTCTTCAGAATGACTATGTACAAGAGCAAACGCAGAAACCAAAGATGTAAGTAAATTGTAAAGTATTTTTAATGTTCTTATAGATGAGGGAAAATAAAATCTTGAGTTTCACTGAAAGCCATGCTTTACCCTGCTCTGATTAAATAATACTGGGAAAGCAGGAACAGTATTCCATGTCAATTATCTCACTGTAAATGTATGTTAATTGCATGAAAGAGCTTTAAAATAAAACAGGAAAACCTGCTCAATTGTTACCATGGAAACTCTCAGTAAGTGACTGCTTTATAATATCAACAAAAAAATAGAAATCAAATGTAAATTTAGCTAAGAACAGCTAAGGGTAGCTTTAGCTAAGGCTAGCTATAGTCTTTGACTTGTCAGGGTTGACATGCTTTCCTTGTTGGACTGTATGTGGTTAGCTTTAGGGAACCAGCAACATCAGAACTTTAGGGGCAGTCATTTTATTTTCCTTCACCATAACTTTCAGAAGAATTAAAAGACTTATCTAGTTTGCATAAACCACAGAAACAGAAACTGGGGGGAAGAAAGCATGCATGTGTCTCTTGTGTGTATTTAAGACACTGCAGCATTGACAATTCACTGGCTTCTAAATGCTTGAGTTTCCAGTCCAGCACCTGTTTGACTTTCTAAATTGCATCAACCAGGGGAATTTCATTATCAATACTGTCCGCTCCAGAACATTATGGAAGGGTGACTGAGGCAAGTAAAAATGAAGTTCTGTTAGTCAAGAAGTATGTGTTACTGTAACGAAATCTAGGAAAAAGCCAAATTATAAATGGAGTGCATGTCTGAGGCTGAGAAAAAAGACATTCCTCTAAAAAAAATGCCATGTAGGGACTGTGTGTGCTTTCAGGGAGAGAGCAAGAAGGAAGGAATATCAATTTGGAAGAAGGTAAGTTGGACTTTATTTGGACAGGATATGTTACTTTTCAGAGTTGAAGGGATATATATAGCTGTATCACTGACCTCAGTTTCTGGTCCTTGGAGATTAATTTGTATAGGTTTTCTCCAGTGTTTCTTGCCCAATACAAATGGATGTGCTGCATATAGAAAGTTTGCAGGACAGATCTGTGCTGAAATATGTGCAGTGGACATAAGTCATCTGCTTCATATTCAATAAAGTAAATTAACATAAATCTCATTCTTATAGCAGTAGTGAAAGAAAATTATATAGATACAGACAGATTATAATTAATCTAGTTCATTTTTAACATACTACTTGCTCTTAGTGTTATGTGAACCAGGAGCTCCTTCAATAGCCAGCTGCATTCACAGTCATTCATGAAAACTACACAAGGTGCTTTTAAGACTGCTTTTATGAAGAGAACCTGCCTTCTTCCCCTTTCTCCTCTACCCCTGCTGACCCCAAGAAAATTCTGTGATTTTCTACAAGAGGAAAAAAAAAAAAAAAACAAACAAAAACCCAACACAGTCAAATTTTGAATTATGAAGGTGTCAATTGCAATGTGGGTTTTTTTGTTTGTTTTAAAACTGTCTCTAATTTTAAGATCCCAATCAATAAAATATCTCAATATAACTGTCTGTGCTTTCTTAGATACCAATACTGTCTACATAAGTGCTTCATTAATACCTCTTAATTAGCAGCCGCAATAGACAAAATAATTTGAGCAATTTTGATATTGCTCCTATTCATAGCACTTCAAAGCTTTTTAAAAGATAGATTTCTTCTAAGCAATTGTTATCCGGAAATATAAAGGATAATGGTAGCAGCTGTGTTAAACCAGAAAAGTACTACATTTTGTGTCCATTACATTTAACACATGCTCTATTTCGAACATGAAGGCATTTTTGGTGGCCTTTAATAATATATTTAGTATACAATTTCCATTATAGGTAGGATAAACCTTGGGGTTTATATCTCCTCTCTACCGTTCAAGCACTTGAACATGTGGCATAAAACAAAAGTGAGCTTTGTGGCTTTTTCATATTCATTGAAGTTCTGCTTCTGGATTTAGTACACACTGAACGGTACTATAAGCACTTTCCTAACCCATTTCTTTCTTTTCAATGTTTGAAGAAGATTGTAAAGGCATTCTGTACTTAATTTAAAAGCACATCAGATTAGAGAGAAGGATATTTAAAATAGAGACATGATGACCTTTTTCTGACATAAAATATAAGGAAACCCCATTTCCAATTTCTGTTCCAGGTACAAAACTTTTGCTACAAGAGTAAATGCGAAAAACTAGCTCTACTTACCTGTTTGTGTGAATGGGATAAAGGTTTCCTGTTTTTTTTTCAGCTGCAGCATCATACATAAGTCTTCTAAGTTCAAAATTAACCTTAATGTTTCACTTCCTTTGTACATTTGGTTTTGATTCTAGTCAAAGTGGCCCTCATACTAAGTAGTTAACATATTTGATTTATTCGATATGTGGTTTTAACTAATGAGAGTTAAAAATAACTATTACAGTAAATTGTGAAACTTGCATCACTAAAAGAAAAAATATTAAGGTTATTTCTGTGAGTGTTTGTGTATCTACACATACAGGCAGTCTCCATGATTACATTTGTCTGCACATCCAGATTTATAGCATGCTTTATTCTTATATCAGGATGTTATCTAACTGGTAGGCTTGATTCTCATTTCATTGCATGGGCCTAATGACTGAGTAAGGGAAACCATTGTAACAAATGTAATCTTACCAACACAGAAAAAACAATAAATGTGTGATGAAACTTTTCTGAAATAAAAGGTTTAAACGTTAAACTGACCGGCTTTGGGGTACAGCTGCTGAGGAGGATGGTCAGGGCAAGCTTGTGGTAGGCTGCATTGTACCTGTGGGTCTTCTCCATGGAGAAGCATTCACATCTTCTGAAAATTCCAAGCCTCTGAGCTTCTTCTCATGAAGTGGATAGCAGGCATTCATTTTTACCTGGGGTCTTCCTTGTCATTATTTTATATGCTGACATGCTACAAAGAGCGATTTCTTAAAAGTGTCATCCAGATCTTTTGAAGATTCTGCATCTTTTAAAGCCAACAGATCATTAGTTATATTTCAGGAGTTTTGAAAAAAGAGCAATGAAAGGGAAGACATCATGCCTTCTATTATTCTGGTGATTTCTCTCTTCTCACAGGAGACATGTCAAAACTTTACCTGTAATTGTCGAATGGATTATGATTCTTTATCCTCAGTTTCCAAATTTGTTTGTCCAGTCCTAGGTTTCCTTGCATGCAGAGTGTTGTAGAAAGTAGCATGCACATTTATTAAAGGGTTAAATAACTTATAGTAATATAAAAGTAAAATAAATTATTTTCAAAAGTTGCACAGATAGCTGCTGCAATGTAGAATGCATGTGGCTGTTGCAAAAGGAAAATAATATTTTGGCCTTAAACTAGCTCTGTATTTAGAGATGTGCTGTCCACAGGTGTCACCTGATGTGTCTTTTTCAAGTATTCTTGTCTTGCTGAAGAAAGAATTTTGTATGTATTGATGACATCTGATTAGAAATTCTGTGAAATTCCAGTTTGAAGGAGTATTTTGTCCTATCAGCATTATTTGATCTATTGCATTGCCTGCCATATTTTCTTTAATTGATAAGGTCATACTTGCCATCTTTTCATCACGGATTTGCTGTTCGCATCTTTGTCCTTTATATATGGCATAATGGTTCTCAGCCTTAAAAAACAGAGTTGACATCTGATGAGTCTTGTTATATCATAGTTTGATCAGCCCATGGTTAATTCCATTTTCTTTTTGCCTCTTGGGGCAATAAAGAGTCCCCAGTACTGCTGCTGTTCAAAAAAATAGCAGAAAATAAAAAAAGAAAATAAAGTGTGTGCTAGGAGTTAAAGTGACTGGAAAACCAAGTCTCATTGGGGAAAACAAGTGTAGTTACTGACCCAGATACATATGAGAAAACTCTGTCTTTTTCCTTAAAACATCAGCGACGGAGGCAACAAGGGAATACCTCCTTAACTTCTTCATGTAAAGCTATCTTAGAAATAGCTCCAGGACATTCCTATTGCTGCATACCTTTTGAGGAAGTAGAGTTCAGCGCAATTAAATTTATCAGTAATGAGAATGAGCAAGAAGACACTCATGACCTGCAGGATTACAAATGTCATTGAATATTCACATCACATGGATAACATCTTTATAAAAAAAAAATATAATTGCTACTCAGCAAGTCAGGGGCTTCAGAGGTAGAAGCATTCTTCTCATAGCTTTGAAGGGAATTCATTGTGACCTGAGAAAGTTGGTTTGTATGAAATTATTCATTTCCCAATGTTACTAAACATTAAAACTCAAGACATAGGTCCCTCAGTGAAGCATGTAGGATAAATAAGCTAGAATATTTTCTTTGATGCTTTTTCAAGTGTCTGTGTAGACTTCTAAAACAGACATGTTTTTTCTGCTTCTAGACTGTACAAGTGAATCAAAAGTATTGAAATACAGCTGTTTCAAAAAACATCTTTTGAAAGATTAGTAGTCTGATCAAACCGTACATGCACAACTTGCATGATGCTTCCCACTGCACAGTGGGAGTCTGCCTGAGGAAGAAAAGTGGAATTTTTGTCCTTGTGGAGTAAATGCTGAGAGGAAGTACTAAAAGTGGGACAGAAAGCTTAGGCAGTCAAGAATTTACAGACTGTCTTGAAAAGGTGAGGTAAAGAAATAAATGGTGCAAGCACAGATTCAGAAATGACTTACTTAAAAAATTATCTGAGAGCAGAAGTCAGCACACCTGAAATGAAATTGCAGAACATAACAAAGAAATTCAGCAAGTCATTTCAGCTTTATGTAGGAGAAATCTAAGGGAAAAAAGGACACTTTAATAATTCCTTTGGTTTCATTAGAAAGATTATGTTTTAATGCTGGGGGGAGGTTCTTAATTTTGCATAAGTAAGATAGTAGATTAGTGGACAATATACAATGGTTCAACAAAAAGATAATTAGAAAGCTAGGGAGAACTCATAAAAATACATCAGCTATTGTTAAGGATCATAAAAAGGGTATTATTAAACCAGATGAGCATATGCAAATAATGTAATTTGGATTATGTGATTTGAAGTCTATTACGGGAATTAGCAGAGGAATGTACCACACCAATGAAAGTTTGTATTTAAAAGGTCATTGAAAACTAAGCAGGTATCAGAAATTTAAACGTAATACTGATTTTCATGAACACATAGGATTCCAGTTCTAAGCCCTTCTCAGACTGGCAGCAAATGCTTTTATGTTCATCAGTAACACAATTTATCATTAGTGAAACAGCACTTACTGTATGTTGGTCAGTTTTCTACAAGGAATCAAAATTTGCAAGTTCTGGGACAACACTCCAGTAAGGACCTGAGATCTGGGAAAGCAAATAATAGTTTTAAAAAATGAAATCTATTAAAATAACAATCAACAAGTTGAAGACATTCCTAGTCTAAACCAATCTATATAGAAAGATAATTCTGGGGTTTAAATTGTGCAAACGGAAGTCCAGTGGTTAGAACCTAAGGTTAGATAACTGCAGCCTAATTTAAGATGTACATTTTCTGAATATAATCAGTCATAATTTACTAAAAGTACTTCCAATTTCTTCTCTCCATCACTTAGATTTTGAATCCATTTTTAAAAGTCTTTTTTAAACATGTACTATGGATCTGATTACAAAGTATCTATTCAAAACTTACAGTATATGTGCAAGTAGAAAAGAGTATTATTTTCATAAAATCACTAAAATCTATAAAATGCTGGAAATCTTGAAGGGACTCCAGCCTTAATCTATTAAAATCTCTGTATGCTGCTATAGCAATGCCATCTACTTCTTTACTCAGAAAAAAGAGAAAAATCCTTTAGGGGTTCAGAACATAGAGAATCTCGTCTTAAGGGAAAAATCTTCTGTTGCTTATTTTCGTATGAAGTACCAACATATTTTGAGAAACAAGACTTGCATGACAGAATATGTAAGGGGTACAAAGACCTGGGTTTAAGCATATTTTTGTTTTGTTTTGTTTTGTTTTCATAGCTAACTTGATTTTTTTTCTGTTGCCTTTCATGTACATTTTCGTTAGGAGCAGAACAATACCTCTATCCTACCTCCAGTGCAGTTGTTAACTTCAAACAAAGCTTGTGTTTCTGCCACTTTCCATAATCCAAAATATTGACAGGCTGAAATCCCAGTCTTTCTGATATGTGCAATCTTTTCCCAGTAGATCGCAGAAAGATTTTATCAAAAAAATTAAACATACAGAATTAAAAAAGCAGAAGACCTCTAATAAATGTTTTCATGACATACATCCAGCTTTAACCAGTGATAAGACCAAGCACAGTTTCACTAGGAAAAAATCCCATAAAGTTTAAAAAACTACTTTTCAGGTCTCTCAAATGATTATCTAAAATCTGATAAACCATTACAGGGATATTTACTGGTTGGGCATCAGCCAAGACCTAAATGCTACCTGAAGTCCAGCATTTTATCAGCAGTTTCATCTCTGAGATTCTTTGACAGTAAAATCCAGAAACATTTCTGAATGTTACTTTGGAAACATTCCCCCTCTTCCCTCCATACACAGCCCAGAAGGGACAGAGATCTCAGATACATTAGACTGGCATCACAATGAAGACTGCGAATGCATATGACTAATTTTGAGACTACGGCTCCTACCTGTGAAGCATTCAGCATCACATTTTTAGTTTTGAAGAGCTCAATCTTTGACCTTGAAATTATGTTTTTCTCTGTCCCACCTAATTTCTTCTGTTTTTTCATTTGTTTTTGGTTGGGGTTTTGTTTTTGTTGTTTGTTTTGGGTTTTTTTTTCAGTTATTAGTGTGTTAAACATTCTGAAAAATAGGCTGTGTTGTCACTTTATAATGTGGATTATGGTTATAGATTTTTCTGTCCCTGTTTGAAACTAAGGTGGTATTTCTTCCTCAATATCCTTTGCAGAAGCCTGAGGTGATCTCTACAAACTACTGTTTGTCTTTCTTGAACTTCCCAAAAATACAGCCTTCCCAGGGCTGCTTTCCATATTAGATAGATAGATAGATAATACATATTGTATTATAAGTCTTTTTTTTGACCCTGATGAGTTAGAAATTGCCTTAGAAAATCATCCAACTGTAATTCTTTAAATAGAGCATTCATTGTTCTCCAAATTGCTGATATCTGTCTTAATAATAGTTTCAGAAGTCAATTCTATTGCTGATTTTGGTTCACCTCCAGGTCTGTCTTAAAGCTGGGTTTGGGTGTGACCTTCTAGCCTGGTTTTACTGCTGGTGTTCAGATATTATTTCCTTAGGACTCACACTTAGGTTTTCACAGCTATTTGCAACAATTTGGTTTTGCTATATTTTTATTGTGTTACTGCAGGCAACATATGCTATCAGGACAGAATTGAAACCTAATGCCAAAGAGCCTCAGCACTCATGCTTATTAATCTGAAAATGGTCTTTCCATTTTATTGGTTATCTTTTTTTGAAGGAAAGATTTTTTTTAAACTTGAAGTCTATAATTAAAAAAAAAATCAAGAGAAGTGGTAGGGTAAGGGAGGTACCTTCCTGCTTGCCCTCAGTGGCTGAACAGATAGCGAAAGAAAATCTCAGTGCTAAATCTCTAATGCAAAAGAGATCTGCACTAGAATTATATATATATATTATACTGTCTGGTCAGTTACTGTCCACAAATACTGTTAGCTTGAATAGGCAGCTTGAAACAAGCAACCTGTCTGCACAAAATTTTACTTTCAAAAAAGTTTAGGTGTACAAACAGAAATGCACATTAAAACAAAAAAAATTAAAATCCTGCATAGAATTTGTAGCCCAGGTACATGAGGAACAAGTATGTTGAGAATTTAAAATTAAAATGAAGTGGCTGATATATATTATTCCCCATTATAACTTATTTCTGTCTTATTTAATGCTGTTTAAAACCAAAAATATTCTGTGCATAGTTAGATTATATGTAAGTGATATACACTATCTATAGCTGTCTGCAGAATTTAGGACATGCATCAGAGAGCAGAAGGGAAAATTGTCCAGTGACAATTTACCAGCTAATCTCTGATGAAAGTCTGCTCCGGAAAGCAGGCTTTTAAACAGCACTTTGTGCCTATGAATATCTTCTCCAGGAGTTCTTTTTTGTTTTATTCATTACTAAACTTTTGGTCATGCAATCATGATCAAACTGAAATCAATGGCAAAATTCACACTGCCAGATATAGTGTTGAATCAAGGCTTTATTGCTTAGAAAGAGTGATAATTATTGTCCTACATTGTGTTAATAGAAAATAGCCATGTAACATGTCCCAGGAACCCTTTGTTTAGGATTTAACTCAGACTTGAAAGGGATGTCTTACAAGTGAATGGTGTTTATTCTGTTTCTTCAGCCTCTTGGCTGGAGCATCTTTGAAACTGCCTTTAAATTGTCCAGTTTATTACCATTTGATTTTGCAGTTTGCTGAGAAAAATTTATACAAGCAGCTACTGTTGTTACACACAAGCTACCACACAGTCTTTAAACACTGTTTTGGACTTGTAAGAGACTTGGATGTTGCACCATCAGAATGTACTTTAGCCTCCCAAGTAATATGATTTTCCTACCTGTGACTTTTTAAAAAGTCCAAGATCTACTTTGTATGTAAGAGTTCTCCAAATTATTACTGTTCATATATGTAGATATAAATACACACTAAGCTGGCATTTAAACTGATTTCTGAAGTTATTTCTCCTCAGGGCCTAGGTTAGGTAAGCACATGATGGTCCCATCAAACTCTATACTCAGGTTTTCCTCTGTGGAGAGTAGAGTTTAGGAATGGACAAAAGTGAGGACATCACTGGAGCTCTCCCCAACAGGAAGTTGGCATGTTGGCAAGAAAGCAACTGTGTCTTATGCTCAAAAGCACACCTGAGTCCTTTAATTTAGGCCATGTAAGTATTTTGTCATGGACAGCGGCAGAAGCCAAGTTGCATTTACCTAGTTGGCAGACAACTTGTTCCATTGCAAAAAATAATTACTGAAATAATATATTATAAGAAGCAATATTTTAGGCAATCCTTCTTGGAAATTATGTAGTCAGGACTTAAGATGATTTTTAAGAGGCATTGGTTGTTGCTGGGCATTAACTGAATCTTCAAATATCTGACCCCTAGTTTGGTCTCTCTTCACTTAAGAGAGAGAAAAGAAATTTGGCAAGTCAATTTTGTATGTCTTTTATCAGACAGGCATTGAGAAAAAGCAGAAAAGTGTGTGTATGTATTTTCATTCTCCCAGTTCTGAAAAGCCACTAGCCAATTCAGTTTAAAATAACTTTTATAAAGGAAAAAGAAATGTGGGCTTTTTTAGCAACCACATATTTGGCTGTGCTTCAAGCGAATGCAAATTAAGCAGCCAATTTATAAACCCTGCCATAAATGTGTTTTTTCAAGGGAATCTGTAACCCATTTGGAATACACTCATACTACTCACTGTTATATTATAAATTTCCTAAACATAAGTTATTCAGAAACATTAGCACATTCATGTTACTTAACACTTCATGTGATAGTGTATGAACATAGTGCTCTGGCCTCTATAAAATATGAGATAAGGACAAAAACAGTTTATCACAGGGTTCATGTCTGTATTGAAGTTCAAAGGATTTAATACCTTCTTATCAAGGTGAAGCTTTAAAAAAGAGTATTTATTGGTCTTTTGATGGATATGCTAAAGTCAAATGGTGCTAGTGATCTTTCCACTTAATGCTGTCATGAAAGACTCAGTGTGATGTATTGAAAGATTTGTCCAGTGATGAATGAAAGTTCTAGAAATCAGAGAAATTCTTGTGCTGTCCTTACTTGTTAAAAATAGCACCAGTAGTAATACTAAAGCTCATTGAAATGTTCTATAGAGAGGTTCAAAGTTGTAGGCTATATAAATAGAATATTGTCCAAGGCTGTCATCTGTTGTCTTGAATCTAAACTCTTAATAACCAAAGGTAACAGTAGAATAAGCTAATTAAAGATCAGCCTCACAAACAGAGGAAGCTTTGTTCCAGCTCACTTCCCATGAACTGCATCATACAAATTTTTTATAACTCCAGTAACATACAGGGCACATATCTCAAATGTGCTTTTATTTTACTATATCTTAATAACAATCTGTTTCTATTTATACTACAAAGCAACTATTTGTCACTTATTTCTTCAAAATTGTTCTGTATAATAAAATGTGGTTTGATCTTTTATGCATTAATTTACATTTCTTGTTATGTGCCTTACAATAACTAAATAAGGTGCAAAGAAAAAGAGAGAATGGTGGAGAAGAGAGGAAATGGAGCTCAGTTCCAATCTGCATTGAAAACATTATGCTATTGTGGCCAGAAACTTGTATTTTGAGAAGTAAGGGTTTCCCTCTTGACTGTGAAAACAAAGTTGATTCCAGTCTTGGGAAAGGAAGCAACATCCCTACTTTTTCCTTGGAAGGATATCACACTCTTTCAGCTTCCTCAATGTCCTCAATGAGAGGATTTGGGGGTAACCTGCAGAGTGTCTTCTTTTTTTCTCTTTATGTTGCAAAAAATTTTCACAAAACCGGAACAGCACAAGCTGACTTAGTGCAAGATTATAAATCTACATTACTTCTTCTATGTTTCTCTTCACCTCGAAGCTCTACCTACAAGGACCAGGGATTCTCCATCTGAAATATAGCTTAGAGAACTGCAAACTCACCAGACTGCAATGAACCCAGAAATACTAAAGATAGCTATATTTTCTATATATCTTTCATAAATTTTAATTAATTTCCTCAGTGGAATGATTTCAGAGCTACTTCAGTAGCTCAGGTGATATTTATAAGGTCTAAGAAAGTTGTACTTTGAAGGGATTCATTAATTATGAAGCATAACTTCATCAGTTTTTTCTGATGTGCAATAAACTCATATTTTACCATGCACTTAATTTTATGGCATTTAAGGCTGTTACATAGCCTTAAATAGTGTGTGTCTAATTAATGCTCCCAGATTTCATCAACACACATGAGTTACTCCTTCTGGCACTTTTCATTATCAGTGCAATGATATTGTTCAGGTGTGGTTCATAACAAGCATTATTTTTTTTTTGCTTGACACACAATTCCTTGCCTTATCTTGTGATGTGCAACTGCTGGCAAAGTCCTTAAATAAAAAATGAGACTGCAGTCCCATGACAAAAGACCACCAAGAACACATGTAGGTCACACCTGTTTCGTTTCCACAGCCGTATAAATTTGATTTGCCACAAAGCTGGTTATTTTGATCATTGAATCAGTCCAGTCAGGAAAGTAGCGAGTATTAAACAAGGACATTGATAAGCTTGGAATCTGTGTGTATGAAAAAGTAATTAGCTTGATGCATGTTTTAATCAAAACCGAATGCATATGGTTTTGGCCGGATGTTACTTCTGCTCATGCACAGAAGAGATATGCATCTTCAAAGATTTTAATTTTAAACTCCTTTAAGAATGTAATTTTGGTGTTTACCATGATCCTGAAAAGTGTTGCTATTAAGTTTGTCACTGAAATGTAAATGTGAGTCCCCTGGATTTAGGAGTGCAAATATCTGACAGATCTTAAAACTGTCAGGCCCTGGATATATGTGATGAAGTCCATGAGTGTCAGCATGTTTAGCATGTGCTAAACCTGTCAACATTAGCCAAAAAAGCAAAAGGCTAATCTGGATTATAAACAGCCCATGAAAATACATCTTAATCCTTCTTTACTTGTAAAAATGGTCATAGGTAACATTCTTTATATTTTTAATTTTTTAAGTACAAAATTGCAGCAGCTTATTGGGGGCATACCCTGAGATCCGTATGTAGTGCTTAGTGTTAAATTGGCTGTTCAACAAACTGTCACTTCCAAGGTTAGATGAAAATGAAGTTTGAGAATAACCACTGCAGATTACTAAAATATTTGGTTCCAGACTTCAAAAAAATCATATGAAATTCTAAGGTGGGTTTCTTTTTTAAGCAAAACATGTGCTTTATGTCAATACAAAATAAGTTCAGAAATGTTCTTTTTATTGTATACATCTTCAAATGAATGAAGTTATATATAGCAATATATATCCATGTTTTGTGGCTGATTTATTATCCAGTTTGTGCCATTTCTAGTTACATTGGCTGGTACAAAATCCTGTGAATATATTAATCTCTCTGTATCAGAACTAAGCTGATTGCTAGCTGGGGCTTAAGAAGATAATGGCTTTGTGGCAGGTATGTGCTGACAGTGTTTATCATCAAAATGCTTGTACAAGGTGTTTATCATGGACCATGTGCTTCCAGGGTAATGCAATTTTCCCTGTTTGAACATAGCCACCGGATAAACACACCCTGTTCAGGAAACAAAATCCTTTATCACATCTCCAAGCGGATGTGCTCAGATGCTCTTTCTGAACAAATATTCTCCCTCTTGAGAGCTCCAATGAAGTTCTGAGGACAGAAGTTCTTTTTGGGGCATGCTGACAATTTCCATGGGGAGTTTATTTGAGGTAAAGGGGTCTCTATTTGGGGAATAAAGTGTTTACCAGTTAACCAGTGTTTACAGATTGGTGCTCTGGCTCAGATATGTATTAATCAGTGATGGTATAGCAGCAGAAGCAAGGAATTTGCGATATATCTGTTCTTGGGTTTGGAAGACCATTCAGTTCTTCCTTTGAGAACCTCATTGTACTATTGGGAAGTATTAGAGATGTGAAAGAGGAAGTAAAAGAATGAGAAAGTAAGACCTGTGCATCACTTCATAACTCAAGTGGGGGAGGGGGAAGTGTTGCTCCCAATTCATGAGTGGGAGTCAACAAGAGTCTGTATCCCACAGTTTAGAGCTCTCCTTTAGCCCTGAGCTCTACTTTTAGTTAATGTTGCATTGATGGTCTCAGAAGCTCCTTCTTGCTTGTTTAATCCTACCAGCAAAGATCCAAATTACTTAGAAATAACAGACATTACAATAGTCATACAATTGGACACCAGCATGGGAATTAAAGCATGCTAAAGCTTTTTCCTGTCTGTACCATACAATTGATATTTCTGTGATCAGAAGACAGATATCTCGTTTAGTGCAACAACTTGTGCTGAGAGATAATAGTGCAACATTTTCAAATAATTACCATGCTAGAAATTTGAAATTAGCTATAACTGGTTTTGACTAAAAAATTAACTGTGATGTGGCCGTTTTCAGGTTATTTACATTAGAAGGGTAGACGACTGGTATATTGTAAATTGTTTGCCATCCTCTTCAGTTACAGTGACTTTACAAAATAAAGTTGTCCTGAGGGCAGAATCTATCAATAGAATATTTTCACATGGTTTCAAGTTTCTCCCAGCTGACACTTCCCACAGTTGATTTGTTTTGGTTTTTTCTCAAAATCATGATTTTTGCAACTATGATGAATTCTTACTACTGAGTTTGGGATATTTTTTTTTCCTTGTTTTAAAATTGTATTAGAATAAGTTAAAGAAAAAAATTACAGATATTTGCTTTTATGATGTTTTTTGCAAATGCTAATACTGAAGAATGGTACTGGAACAGTAATATTCTAAGTGACTTACGGGTTTGGAAAACACTGTATATATTTAATATGTAAGCATAACAAGCCTGTATTTTTCAGAAAAAAAGATTCTTTCAGTGTTTGCCTTTTTTAAACTAAAGCAACTCAGTAGCCGCAACAGCAACAGCTTTGTGTAATACAATGGCTAAAAGGCTGAGTTCTGCCTACGTTACAACTTCTGCCATCACTACAACTAGGTTTGCATTAACCTGAATACCTAAGCCTTTTGTTTTAAAGTTGTAGCAATAAATCATAGTTTGGATCCTTTAAACTTGACGTATATATTATGCCATTAATTGCTCCTGTTAATGGGGAGGACTTGAATATGCAAGCAATAAATGTTACAAAAGAGAACTCACTAGTCAAAGCCTTTTACATGGACAATCTTGACAATTCAAGTTTGTTGGCTCTTTCTTTTCTGAGAGAAACTTTTTCTGGCCATATGCACAAAATTGCCTGATATCATAGCTATGGGCAGGAATTCAGAGATGCAGAGATTAAAAAAAAGGTTAAGATAAAACTAGTAGCATGAGGGACTTTTGACAAGGGCATGTAGTGATAGGACAAAGGGGAATGACTTTAAACTTAAAGAGAAGAGATTTAGATTAGGTATTAGGAAAAAATTCTTCACTATGAGGGTGGCAAGTCATTGGAACAAGTTGTCCAGAGTTGTGGATACCCCGTCCTTAGAGTGTTCAAGGCTACGTTGGACGGGGCTTTGAGCAACCTGGTCTAGTGGAAGCTGTCCCTGCCTGTGGTGGGGGACTTGGAATTAGATGACCTATACTGTCACTTCAAACCCAAACCATTCTATGATTCTTTGATTCTATTAATAAGACACCTGTTTTTAATTTTTTATTGCTAAAATCAGTCGATTCTATTTGCATTTTTTTAAAAAAAGTAAACAATCTTTTTACTAATGAAGATCACATCCTCTTTCCCTCTTTTACAGGAGGCCACATCTATGAGTTTGCATGCACTATGCCCTCTTTCTTGTTTCATATTTCTCCTTCCACTTTAATTCTGATTCAGTATCACTTTGTATGGTAAACAGACAAAAGAATTACCATCCTCTCAATCAAGGCTGTATCAACATTACAACCATATTACAGCTTATCTAAGGTACTTTAAATGTATCTGTGAATCCTGTGTCGTTTGTAGATCAGTTGTCCTCTCTTTCATTAAATATTCCTATGAAGACTGATTAGCTCAGGCCTTTCCTTGTTTCCTCCTAAACCCTCTTATTTTAGGTTCTGTGATGTTTCTTGTATCTTAAATCTTTTAAAAAAAATTTCCTGAAAAAGTAGTCAAGCACTTATTATTTCAAAATTTACGTACTTTGCTGGTGGTCTTCTTGGTGACAGGTGAAGGTAAGTGTTCACTCTGATGAACCTATTTTTAGAGAGACAAGAGACATAATTTTCCTATGTCACCTTAATTTTTCTTTATATTGAAAAGGAATCAGAGATGTATGTGCATTTTCTACATTCATAGATAGTGAAATGTGCACAAAAGTACGTACCAAACTTGAGAAAATTAATTAACATATAAAGATTTTTCAAGCAAAATTGGAAAAAAAATACAAACCAGGCCCAGATAACAATTTAAATGTTATAATTGTTATGTACAAAGTAATTTATGAAATTATTGGATGTATTTATGCAACTATTTTGAAATCTTAATATCTTCAGTAGTAGCATGGTCAAGATTACCGTAAGTAATTATTCATTTACTGCCAGAAAATTATGGGGCAATATATAATCTGTGACATTTCCCTTATGAGAACATAAGTCATGTTTGTTTTTTACATGTCAGTGGCTTTGTCTTGCAGGATACTAAAAGGAGGTCAGCTAGCAAATGTGCTAAGTAATAGCACAAGGGGCATTCATGAAGTCAGGAGGAACATACCCAGAGCTCAGCCTCAATGCAATATAAGTGGGACTGGCAGGACTGGGTGCAGCATCAAAGAATGAAAAAAGCAACATTTAGATACAAATTACACTGCTCAAGTACGCTGTATTACTGATCACTAAGCTCAGACCTTCAAAATCCACACTTTAACACTTGTTGACGTATTACAACATGTTTTTCTTATCTATGCTTTTTGAGAATTTTTTATAGGAGTTGGCAGGCCAAACATGAGGTTGTGTTAGCTACTCATAGCTCATCTACTTGAGCAGTTGGATCTAGCTCAATAATAAAAATATTTATATTTATTCCTTTCTTCATTCTTGTGGTAGTTCTCATCCTCTGTGATTGTTTACTGATACTTCTTGTTTGCTGTTATGGAATTCCTAGAGCATATGTGGTAACTCACTGTGTTTCTATTTCTTCCTGATATATCACTTTCCTCCACTGCTGAGGTGATAGGTATATTCTTACTTTGTGATTTAGCATAGTATTCACAAATTGCTTTGTGGAAGATCATAGATATGCAAAGCAAATAAAGACCATTTGTATGTTCATGAAGCATGATGTTTTAGATGATGTAAGAGTAGCTAAATGTGGACTTTTGAGCAAAGTTTGTAGGATATTTTTCATTATATTCATTATCTAGTGCATACAGTAGATGAGTTTGAACTTCAACTGCCTCTATCTCGTGACTGCCTCTGTGTCTTCCTACCATCATGACAGCTTTTAGATCTTGTTACCAAAATATGGTGGGTGTTTTTTTCTCTTTCTTGGTAGTTAAAGTGAAAATATTCTAAATTCTACGTCAGTTTTACAACAGTACACACAGTCATCCTTTAGTTGATTACTTTTCTTTAAGCGGAAGTATTAACATGAGAACAAATATCTAAACTTGATGAAACCAAGCAGCAGCAAAACTCTCTTAGCTAAATTTCAATTTCACAGGTTCAAGCATTGTAGATATTAGGAATAAATGAAGAACCAGTTTCCTTCTTTTGAACTAATTCTGTTTCTAGAATAACTAAATGACATGTTCCACTGCCCACATTTCCTATGCCAAATAGATTTTTCCCTTCAGCTTTTACAGTATTAATGTCTGTGATTTCCCAAATGCAGAACTGTAATTTGGGATTTTTGTTACTTTTGGTGTGCCATTTAGGAAGACTCTGCCTTTTCCTTTGGTCACCATGTTAACAATTATTATCTAAGGTTATACATAAAGTAAAATATGTTCATGATGGAATTTAGAGACCAGTGGTATTAAAATGAGGAAAATAATTACTGTCAGCAACAGACTGCTGATGATTAGAAGGGAAAAATTCAGCAGTTCCATACCTTTACTTTTAATCTCCTGTTCACAAGGTTTCTGTTTATTATCTTCTTTCTGTTTTTTTTTTTTATTTTCAGACTGGCAGGAAGACACATATATGTCATATGTAAGAGTCCTGGTATCCAAATAAAGACCAGCATTTAACTGCAGTGAGCTTTTCTTCAGAACCTTCCCAGAAGAAAGATAACAAATTCTTACTTTGGGTCCTAGTTAAAATGTTAGAAAGCGCAAAATGCTCCTTCAGGAAATTATATCTACATGAGAAATTTAAATAAGCTGCATAAAAAGATAGGACCCTTATTGTTATTTATTAAGGTCCTAATTCCAGTTGCCATTTTATTTCCAACCTGTTCATAAATTTAACTTTTTTTCTGAAATCTATTCTTGATTCAATCATAATTAAAAAAAATAAAAATTTGAGTAGCAGCAATAATCTGTTTCCTCTCATTGGAGTTAGAGCTGAA
The DNA here is from genome assembly GCA_026283785.1 of Coracopsis vasa. Taxonomy (NCBI): domain Eukaryota; kingdom Metazoa; phylum Chordata; class Aves; order Psittaciformes; family Psittacidae; genus Coracopsis; species Coracopsis vasa. The sequence goes on along the minus strand of JANHGB010028677.1, from coordinate 1,624 downwards.
AGAAAACCTGGTCTCTATCTCTTTTACTGTGGGAGAACCTAAATCCGAAAGCACAAAATACATTAATACAATCAAGTGCTCAGACATAGTTGTAGGAATAAAGCCATATGTCGTCTTTCACATATCCCAGAGAACTGAAGATAAGTGCTATGAGGTTCAGAAATGGACACTAGGAGTAGCTACACAGAAACCCTTTTTCCTCCCAGTATGAACAAGAAGATGAGCTAAAACAGAACCATTGGCTAGGCAGATTTCTTCCCTACACAGGGTTTAGATTATCGAGCTTCTACATGGTAGCACAGGCTCACTGCAGACGCACACCAGGGACAAAAGCCACCTTGAGTTTTTCACAAACCTATGTTGACTGTATCTGTGCTATGTTATAGTGATGGGCATGGTGATCAATTTTATTTGTCACATCTAAATTTTCAATTTCATATGAACCGACAATATACTCAATGAAGGAAAAGTTAGAATGGTGGTTTGTGGGTTTAGGGTTTCTTATTGTGTTTTAATGGCTCGACAATTTGCCTTTAGACTAATTAGCTTGGAGATGTGCTTACTTATCATATTAAATTATAGATCTTAGGGTTTTGTTGCTCAGTGCTTGAAGCCACTGGGGCAAGAAGAAACTGTGGCACTACCAAAAGTATTTTAAATTTTGACAAAGTTACAGCCTACTTGTAGAGAGATAACTCTAATGATTTAATTTAAAACGGCTTACTGTTTCATCTCTTGGTTTTGGATTGTTCAAGTATGACCATTTCAGTAAAAGGAAGCTGCTGCTGTTCTTGATTTGTGAGAAAAATACTGGTTTTGCTACTAACCATTTCATGCAGTGACAACTTCAGTAAGTCAGTAATTCAAATAGCAGTGGAGAAAACTGTATGAAATGCTCCTTGGTTTGTGGACACCCAGCCACCACACTGTATATTTAACTTACATTAAACTCGAAAAATCGGTGCATTTTCTGTGACACGTAAATGTAGTTTATATTCGACCTTTGTATAGATTTCTTTCATTACTGGCATGCCTATTGAAGTGACTATATGAGCAAAAGATTTGTGATTCAGTTCTCCCCCAGTATCATCTTATATCAGAATAAATGTTTATAGAATCATAGAATAGTTAGGGTTGGAAAGGACCTTAAGATCATCTAGTTCCAACCCCCCTGCCATGGGCGGGGACACCTCACACTAAACCGTGTCACCCAAGGCTCTGCCTAGCCTGGCCTTGAACACTGCTAGGGATGGAGCACTCACAACATCCCTGGGCAGCCCATTCCAGTGCCTCACCACCCCCACAGGAAAGAACTTTCTTCTTATATCCAATCTGAACTTCCCCTGTTTTAGCCGGTTACCCCTTGTCCTATCACTACAGCCCCCTAATGAAGAGTCCCTCCCCAGCATTCTTACAGGCCCCCTTCAGATAGTGGAAGGCTGCTCTGAGGTCTTCACGCAGCCTTCTCTTCTCCAGGCTGAACAGACCCAACTTTCTCAGCCTGTCTTCATGCAGGAGGTGCTTCAGTCCCCTGATCATCCTCTTGGCCCTCCTCTGGACTTGCTTCAACAGCTCCATGTCATTTTTATATTGAGGGCACCAGAACTGTACACAATACTCCAAG
>JANHGB010028674.1:0-23329 GCA_026283785.1 Coracopsis vasa | reverse complement strand
TGGCCGTCGCCGCCGGGCGGGCCCCGCCGCCCCGATCCACCGCGGGAAGGACGCCATACGAGGCAAGCACATCACCATAACACCTCACACGCCCCGACCGCGCCATGAAGAGAGATGCTGGCGGTAGGTCGGAGGCGTCGGGCGCGGCTTGCTGCGCGACTCTGGGATCGGTACACGGTGGGCCCCGGCTCCTCCCCGCCCCCTTTCCCTGCCCCCTCGATCGGCGGCCACCGCCGTGGTTCTCCCGGGGATGCTGGAAGCTCCCAAGGAGAGGGCAGGCGCGGCGAGAGGCCTGGCCGGCCCGGTGGGGGGCCAAGGGCGGTGGCTCCCTGCTCACCGCCCGCCCAGCCGTCCTTCCCCCGTGGTGGGAGGGGGCTCTTCGGACCGGCCTCAAGGCCTGCTGCTGCTGGGCCTCGTCTGGGCAGGCGGGGGGCTCGAAGGGGGGCGGCCAGGCTCTCGGTCATTGCTACGGCCCGCCGCCGCACTGGGCCCCCTGCGCATCCCTGAGAGGGGTGAATAAGTGCCTCAGTTGTTACTGAGGCAGAGCAGGCCCGTGGCTGAAGAGGCCCCTTCATTAACCACAGGCCGGGGGTTCACTAATTTATGGGTGGTTGTGGATGGGGCCGAGTCGGGGGGTGTGCGCTTGAGAGTGGAAAGCTGCTTCCCTGAGTGGAGGTTTTGTCTGCTTCGCATTGGCTGGTGGTGATGGGGTTGGCGTAGCTGGAGAAAGCCATGTACCTAGGCCTGAAGTCAAGTCTATTCACTGCAGCCTCAGGGGTCCTGACGCTGTTCATGAAGTGGAGAGGTGCTTAACATTTTTTTGTTGTTGACAACTTTTATTTCAGTACTCCTGGTAATATCAGAGATGTTTCTAGGAAGGATGGAGTCTTCTGATGGCCTTTGTATGATTAGATTTAGCTTTTAAGTAAGCTATGAATTGGTTTGTTACCCATTGCTGAGTTCTGAGTCACTCATAATAGAAGCAGTCATAGTGAGAAAATATAAACTAAATGTTGTTTGAGTCTTTTTTGTCTTGAGCATCTTCAATTTCCTGATTCATTTCATTGTGTCTCTCTCTTAATTTCCTTCCACAGCAGCTGCCTCCTGCCTGCTCTCTGAGTGACCAACAGAGAAATAATACATATTAATGATGAACTAAGTTTTGCTGCCTAAATCACAGAATTAAGAAACTTTAATGGAGAGAGAAAAACATAATATTTCTTTGAGCTGGCCTTTGTGGCTGTTAGACCACTAGCTCTCTAGCTCTCTTCAAGTTCATGCATATACCTTTGTGGACTTTTAGGAGCAGTTGGGGGAAATTTTAACTGTTTGAGCTAGGTACTGTGTTTTAAAATGAAACTTTCAGGCTGTAACAATCAGCATGTCATTTATGCTTTAGAAATGTAGACCCATAGCCTTTTTGTTTGCTGCATTGTTTTGTTTTAATCTGAGATTTGCGTCTTCAAAGTTCATTCCCGTTTAACCTGGACCTCCTGGAAATACAACTTACTCTGATTTGACTTATTTTCAGATTTTGGACATTGCTGGTACCAAGAACATCATGTAGTCCTATGTGGCATTAATCCAAACCCAGGTCTTGAATCATAGGCATTTCAGGTCTTAAACCTTTACCACAAGAGATGAGTAGCATCAAGGTGTGTTGTAAGGAGAAATGGGCTACTGGCCCAAGCTCTGGAAGAGGTGTGGACTCTCAGATAAGAGTGTCTTTTTCTTAAGGCATGAGTATCTCATGATGTGAAAGAACTGTTATTGCCTTCTGAGGGTTTGGGTTTCCTCCCTACCCACAAGGTACTTCAGAATTCAGACAGTTGTAAACAATATTTTTGATGTGTTTAGGAGTAAAGTAGAGGTGTTGTATTCACATATATTTTTTTTACTTTATTGCTAATAGAATACTTTCATGGTTGCAAAATTACTTGGCTATTCTATAGGTTTTGAGCTTGGAATCTTTTTGAAGGTAAAGAGCAGAGTCAGTCTAATATGGGCATTTCAGTCTTTTCCTGTTCTCCTTTTCTTTACCTCCATAGTCTCTTTCCTTTCATTAGAAATATCCTGTATCAGTTAAATACTGATAGATGTCCTGCTTTGGGAGATACTGCTCCTTGACTATGCAAATTTTCTTGTTTATAGTAGGTAATTTCTTTCTCTTTATTTTCTGTGATATTTTCATCTTTCATTTCTCTTCTTTTTTTCATCCCACCATGAGGTCAGTCAAGCAGTGGAGCAAGATGCTTCAAGAAACTGTACAGTCTCCACTGTTGGAGGTGTTCAAGATCAGACTGAAGTAGCCTGGTTAAACTCCAGTAGCCTGGTCTGACACCAGAGTTGACCCTGCTTGAGCAAAAGACTGGACTAGAAACCTTCTGAGGTCCTTGTGTCCTGTGTTAACATATGATTTTCTGATATCAGTTTTACATTTTTTTGGTTTTTTTTTTCCTCCTCAGATAAAGCCTTTAGGTTTGGCCTTTTCTTCCTGGGGCATTACATTGAATCATTGTGTTTAGGAAGCAAAGGTTATGGCTGCAAATTGTAGGAGCTGCTCTGCAGCAATGAGGATGTATATCACATGTCAGTTTGTTTTAAATGAAAGATAAGATGGTAAAAAGGAAGGGTCTTAATTTTGTTTTCAGGATTTCAAGTTTAAAATGTACAGGTGTTAACTGTTTTGCTGGCAATTCCTTACATGATGGAAGGGGAAGAGTTTGGGAAGGAAAGAAAATCTAGAATATTCAAATTTCTTAGATAATTATTTTAGCAAAAATTGTAACAATGCTAAAAGAGTATAACCACTGTTTTAATTTACTTTTATTTAAATTATGAAAATATGTGTATACAAGGTTCTAGCCACAGTAACATGTAATTAGTGGTACAACAAAATCCCAGCAACATTAAAATCATCACTTAAGCAGGCATACTGCCAGCCATCTGCCTACAGAGAAGCTCCTTTCCACCCCTGCATCATTCTGGGAAGGATACTGTCATCCCTTTCTTTAAAACATAGCAGGTTACTAAATGTGGGGTATTTTGGAGAAAGGGCAAGCTGCTCTCTGAATTCTTGCAAGGAATGAATGATCTGCTGCTATCTGCCCCCTTGCTTTCACAGAGGACTACAACACAGTTTCCACTTGGAGATGAGTAGACTGCAAAAGCAAATCCCAGCACACTGTTCTTGTATTTTTTCCATCATGATTCTTACAAAGCACATTCCTCTGTCAGCTATGAGCTGACGAGAAGTGGTGTGGTGAAATCTGCCATGGTGTGGTCTAACAGTGCTGTTTGAAAAAAAAAATATATATTTTTTTTTTTATGCTTGTGTAGTTTATTCAAAAATATATCTTCTGGGTGTTAGAAGACATAGTAAGAAGGACTGTTGATATGGCATTATGTTATAGTAGTGGTAGGCTGTATATCTGGCTCACGTGAGATTTACTTTTGTATGCAATGTGGTATTTCATTCTGTCTGCTGAGTAGGTCTGAATTATTTTGGCTAGGCCTGAGAAGAAGAACTTACATTTAAGAAATAAATACTCTGTGAGCATTGTTCTTAGCTGATAATAAGACACAGGAGATATGTTGGGGGCAAAGAGCTGAAGTCAGACTCTTATTTTCAGAGTAGATGTTCTTATGTTGGCAGCCTTTGGCAATTGCTAAACCTTCCTCGATTCTTGAAACCCAGTCTGATGTATTTGATCTGGTGTCCTGTCAGTAAGTACAAGATGTCACCAGTTATTCTTTCCTACCTGTATTCAAATGATTTGAAAATGTGAATGTAAGTGATTTTTAGGATATTTCCTTCAGTATATCTTCTTTGTGAAGACTCCTGATTGGTCTTAGTAAATACTGAAGTTTGGTCAGCTATTAGCAGTATGTGTTCAAAATCATGAAGAGATCTTTTAGGACATTTAATCAGATGCAATAACAATACCACACAGAGAGAAAAAGTATTGAAGGCATTGAAATATTTTTTTCTTTGAAACTAGTTATGAGTTAATAACATCCATAGTGGCATGTGTCATGTTATTGCATCCATTGGAATTCTGTCTTTACCTTTCTAAAATTATATATGTATGGACTGTCAGGTATAAGACTTGCTCATTTAAAATGTTTTGCTACATGAAAACAAATACTGAAATGCTGCTCACCACTTTGTGTGTCCCAGCTCTGGGAGAAATTAGAAGGGGAGCAGACATTTTCAAAGAAGAGAGATTTGGTGTTAAAGAGAGTGCTTGTAGGTGGCTAGCCCTAGGGAGACCTTCAGGCAGTGCTCTCATGATCTCAGGTGAAAAAGTCAATACACAGTGAGTAAAAGTATGTTGGAAGTCAGACAGTGCAGTTTCCAAGGATTTGTCTGATTTAACTCTTTCCATAAGTTGTAGGTAGGAATACATGCTTTATTTTTCCATTTATTTTTCTGTGAAGTTGTTTCTGAACTGCTGTCTTTGTCAATCAGAGCACTTACAGGGATGTTTTCCTGTCTTTGTAATAGAAATTTGATGAGCAGATTATGCTGTTTACAGTGAGCTTGCTTTATAAACAAGACACAGATTTCTCAGCTTTTGATGCTCTGTAGGATCAGATATGTTTTAAAATTTGTCTTCTGATTTTTGTGGGAAGGGATCAGCAGGAGTGTGTTGTGGTTAGTGTGGATATCACAAACTGGGATTAGATCTTCTTCAGACTTTTTTTCCCCTAAGTGCACAGTTGGTCTGAAGTTAACTACTGTGCTGGCATACTTTCATTTCAGCAGAAGTTGTAAATTTACTGGCTGAGTTAGATGGTGCAATGGTTGCTGGAAGTTCAGGGAGAGTGAGGGAGATAAAAGGCTGACCAAATGGATCTGAAGGGGCTCAGTGTGTGAGTAATTTTCTCTTTAGTTTTCTTCCTTTAATTTGTCCTTGCTTCTAAAAATAGAGGAGAAATTTAAAAGCAAAGATTACATTCCTCTCCAAGGAGGTTGAGACCTGCACTGTGGATTTTCATTGCTACTGTAAAGAAAATTCTCCAAAGAAATATGAAGGTAGCTCCAGAACTCCATGATATTTTCCTGTCTCAAAACCTGTCTGCCCTGCACCCAATATTTTTTAAAAACTCTGGAGCTAGAAATATATCCTAGAGAATGTATTAAGCCTTTCATGTTAATAATGGGTTGTGATCAAAGAAAGGCTTAATGATGTGTGTTGGAATCAATGCGGGAACTTCAGGGGTGCATTTGTAGCAAGGGTGAGGGAGGACTACAGCGTCCCTGTTAGCACAGCTTGGTGTGGTGTTCACTGTGTGTCACATGCTGGAAACTGTTCATGCACAGCTCCCTTCTTCATCTTTCAGCTGGTTCTCCCTTGTAGAAACAGGTGCAAAAGGGATTGTAGTCTAAGAATTAAAATTCTTTACACACATGGTACAGTCCTGAGGCTGTCTGAGGTTTTGTGTCACTCTACAGGAACAGACGTATAAAAACTTGTGTGTTTCCTGCAAAAACAAAAGTAGTAAGAACAACAAAAAATTACACAAAAGCTTGACAGCAACCATGCTGTATTTTGAATGACCTTGCTGAAGACCATTTCCAGAAGATTCTAGGTTTGTTGTCTTCTGCATTTTTGTCAGCAAATCGCAGTAAACAAGCTGATTCTTGTATCTCACAAACATTTATTCTCTTCCATTGGGTTTATATGCATGGTGATTTGTTTATTCAAGGCCACCTCTTAAAAATAAGAACTCTGATCTCTTTAGTCACAGCATTTAAGTTTCTGTACTAAATCTGTTATGGACATAATATCCATAATATATGGATATTTTTTGTGCCCAGATCAGTTAAAAGAAAAAAATAAAGAGGCACTGGGTAAAAGGGTAAATGGGAATTGCATTAGAAGGATATAGCTAATTTTCCCACGCATCAGAAGTATAAATAAGCAATATTGAGAAAACCAGCAGAGCCTCTCTAACAGCCAGTTGATAATTATCTGTTTTCTCTCCCAAATGGACATAGCTTGTTATTTAGTGTCATTTATTTAGAAAGAAAAATAAATCAGCAGTGGCTTGTTAGTGTTTCATATCCTGAGCTTTTTCTCATAATTATTTGTTGTACTTACTGATTCTTTATTTATTGATATGTATTTTCTTCAGAGAAAAGGAGCACTGTCATAGCCATTACCAGAAATGGTAAACATAAAGTTATTATTTTGTTAATTCACTGATTAGCTTTTTAGTAAGTTTCCAAAGGAACATAGTTGCAAGAAACATTTTAGAAAATGTCTTTTTATTTTTATTTCTTAAGGTCTTGAGAAATGCAGCACCCAAGACATTGCAGTACACTTCTTATCACTATGCTAAATGTAGCCTTTTTAAGGCTTCATGACCTCAAAAAGTACACTAACATCTCTGAGGCTTCAAGTGTTTCTAGTTATGCTTTGGTCCAAGTAGGAAAAATAAGTCAATACATTAAGCTTAGAAATAAATAGGAGAAAGCAGGAAAACTGATAAAGAGAAGGAAGTAATGAATTCAGTTATGAGAAAGAAGTCGGAGCATAAAGCTTTAGCAAGGGGATTAGGAGAACATACAGCTTGTATGGATATTATTTCAGTTTTCATTTGTTAGAGAAAGACTATTAATTAAAAAAGTTAATTTTACAATATTTGCGTATTTTTAGTGACAGCTTACCAGTTTTGGTTATACTAAAGTTGCTGTGACCTACCATACAAATAACGGTGTCAGAAGTTTATGCACTTGGTTTTTAAGTACTGCACAGGAGATACGAGGTAGGTGTGTATACACAAGAAAACACAAGGTTGTACTGACAACACAGTGGTCATGATCGGGAATTTTTGTTTATTGACAGGTACAAAAGAACATACTGAAAAAACTTTGTAGACACTTGGCAAGGAGCCCACATATGGAGCTTGTCGTGTCTGGAGAGACACTGTAGGAGAAACCACAAGAGCACTCTTCTGAATGTGTAGCAAGGGAGTTACAAAGACAGGAGCTGACCTACTGAATCTGAAAGAGAGAGTAGGAGTAGATTCTGGGGGCCTTGGAAGAAGATATTTGCCATAACAGCTAAAAGAAAAGACAACCAGGGATGCATAGGTGCTGCAATGAAGCAGCAGCCTTTGTAGCTAGAAGTCATCTGAGACCAAGCACATGGGTACTTCTGCAGTCCTGAGCCCACTGTTTCCTCCAGCTAATCACCTCTTACGTCATGTCTCTTGCATTCATGTTACAGTCATCATTCTGATGCTTGGGCCTGTAACTACCAAGGCCTGTAGTGATGGGACAAGGCACCAACAACTTTAAACTGAAAGAGGAAATATTTAGGTTGGACATAAGGAAGAAGTTCTTTACTGTGAGATTGGTGAGACACTGGAACAGGTTGCCCAGAGAAGCTGTGGCTGCCATATCCCTGGCAGTGTTCAAGGCTAGGTTGGATGGAGCTTTGAGCAACCTGGTCTAGTGGAAGATACTCCTGCTCATGGCAGAGGGGGTAGAACTAGATGAACTTTAAGGTCCCTTCCAGTACAAACCATTCTTTGATTCTACTGTATACTAGTTTGACAAACTTTTCAAGAGAGTAGTCTACGCTTTTGCATGTACCAACCACGCTTGGTCCAGACTAGACGTCCAGAACAAGGTCTCAAGTTTTTGCATTCTCCTTCCCCCTCACTTTCCTGAAAAAAAAAAATAAAAAAAAAGTCCCGATGGGATTGTATTTTGTGAATGACAGAACTGTATTTCATCAGCAGATTCTTCTTGGAAAGGTTTATCTTCTTTATGTCTTTGGATTTATTTAGACTCTGGGGTCTATGAACTGTATCAGTGGGGAAGTCTAACCCTCCTTTTTCCTGTCGTGGCTAAAGTGGCTGAGCATACTTGAGCATGGCTCGGTCAGTGCCACCTACACAGGAGTGCCCAGATTTGGCCTGATCTTGTGGAAACAACACAGTGCATCCATGGGCCAACACAAGCCCCAGAGAAAGCAAACTGTCAGGCTGTTGGATAGATAATGGCTAACATTAAAAAAAAAAAGTATTAGAAAAATACATGTTAATAGCAGTCTAGAGCAAAAAGGCTCTTCTGATTTCAGTAAAAAACATTACCATGTGTCATCTGCTTAACATTGCCTGTTTGCCTGCAGCATGTTGGGATTTATCGTAGCTAGGGGAATAAGTGGAAATGTCTCAAATAAATTAAATGGCTTCAGGTCAAATCTATCCAATGATTATTCTGGGTTTAAGTTTACAGGAGTAGCATTCTTTGCATATTGGTACAGGTTTTTTGCCAGCTTTGCTGAGGTTCTGGTAATTGCTTGCCTTACATACCTTTGTGTAATTTTTTGTATACTAATGACAATCATGTCAATGATCTCTATAGGCAAAGTTTTTTAATAAAATGAAGATCCTGATAATCAGTTAGTACAAAAGCAGTTTGCATAAAACCAGAATGCTTTAGGTTACTTATAAAACTGGTCAAAATGCATTATAAAATTGTTTTAGTGAATTAATGCCTTTTCTTTTTCTTTTTTTCCCCAAGGAGGTTTCATTATTATAGATAACAAAAGTTAACTTCAGGATGCTAAAACGGAAGCAAAGTTCAAGGGTGGAAGCCCAACCAGTTACAGATTTTGGTCCTGATGAATCTTTGTCAGACAACGCAGATATTCTGTGGATAAACAAACCAGTAGGTATCTCTTTGTGTAGTTACTAATTTTAACTTAAATGTGACTTTTTTTGTTGAAATAGGACTTGACAGAAGATGCCAAAATAGGTATTTGTCAGAAACAAGTATTAAGCTATAGTTGCTAATCTACCGGTTCATTATTTGCAATAAGTCTAAAACTAAATAAAAATGGTTCTTTTGATTGTTACAGTATGATGGGGATGATCAAGCAGTGTTTGTCAGTGAGTTCGTCTACTGATTGGCAGCCATCCTTTCAATGTCTCTTGTTCCTAACATGTTTATTGAAATTAGAAGTCAATTTCATAAAAGGAGCATTTGAAAAGGATGTTAAAAGGACCATTTCATTGCTAAAGTGGTAGCCAGCAGTTGGCACTTTTGACTTTCAAATCTCACCTTTACCTCACTTCTGAATATAAAAGTGTATTTTGGCTTGTTGCATTTTCTGATATCATTTAACTTACAACCTGCCCTAAGAAACAGATAGATGTAAAAGTGTCTGGCGGCTTGAAACTGGGGACAGCTTCATTTAAAGTAGAGTTATTGATAGAATGTTCAATATTAAGAAAATGCCTTTACCTTGTGAATATGGTTATGGTGATTAAAATGTTTATGCAGCAGTCAGTGTGCATCTGGAATTCCTATATGTTGAATGATTCATGTTTTTTCAGAGAAGACGTTTTCACATTTCTCTTAAGTAATGTATACTTTTTTACCTTGTAAATGCAGAAAGTCAGGTATTCTGAAATAATACACGTTGTTGGCATTACATTCATTTGATGGAACTATCATCTCATTTGCGGTTTGGATGCCAAATCCCCTCAGCTTTGCTGCTGAGTATTAACACATAGATAATTTACAAGACAACACCCATATATTTGTGCTAAATAATCTTAAGTAGAATGTTTGTATTGACTGCTGTAACTACAAGTTCAAATGCAGAGATATATCCTAGGTTATTTACCTGTGTTTCTCAGCACACAGTACATGTTTTTTTGATGGAGTAATTTTTTTCTTGTCTCACTGATAGACTAGCTGTATATTGCTTAGCATGTCTCATACCAGTGTTCTACTGTGGCAGAGAACAGATTTTATATCTGCTACACTTCAATTTTTATGTTAATTTGTTTAGTTGTGACAAGGTTTGAAACAATGTGGGTGTTAAAGGGACATAAGAGATCATTCATCAGGTGCCTTCACTTCCAAATCATTAATTTGGGCTCAGAATATGAAAATGAGCTGTTCAATTCAGGTCAGATATTACACTTAGGTAAGTGTACAGTGAGTATTAAAATAGGTGAGTGTTCTCAAATCTTTCTGATATGAAGGTTTGAGGTGGTGTAAAGGAGTGTGGAATTTTTCCTCAGATGAAAAATTGCTATAAATACACTTCAGTGATTTTTGTTTGGAGAATTATTTTCTTGCTGAAGTGTCTGGTTTTATAATTCTTCTTGTCTTGATAGCTATGACCTTGCCAGCTGATTCATTACACTTGCCTGGCTTCAAGATGTTTCAACGGTGTTTTGATTTAAAAGAAAAAAAAATCCACCTTAAACCCCTCCATTGATACATTCTGCACTGAGTAACAGCCTTATTAATAAAGACTGTAGTGGGACTGAGACATAAGTAGTCATAGAAATTAACTATTCTCTTACAGCAACAGTACTTGTTTGGAACAAAAGTGAATCCTGATGTTAAGAAGTAGCTTTCTGTGACATAGTCTCTTTTTATATTTATTCTTTCCGTAAATGGAAAGATGCTTTTAATCCCCATGCCTCTCACTCAATTTTTGGAATTGTAAACTGATTTAAAAATCAGTTCATCTAAATGTGGAACTAAAATTTTCCACAGATACTTTCATTTAATGTATTCACCCAATTTGTAACATTATCTAATTCCACTTATTGTGTTACACATAAATGTGACAAGTTGTCATTTGAAAAGAAATTGGATAACAAAAGCTGCAAACTAGAAATGATAGAATCCTAATTCTAGGTTTCCCAGCTCTTAATTCTTGATTTCTGAGTTATAAAACCTCCCAAATTGACTACTAAAATTATATATGTATATATGTACATATATATGTGTGTGTATATGCATAAATTAAAGTCAGGAGTGCTTATTTTTGGATGGAGATCTTTAATATGTGGATCACGATAGAAGAACACAAATGTGCATTTACAAAAGTGGCAGAACAAGTTATGGAGGCTTAATATTTAAGCATTTTTTTGAACATCAAAGCAATCTCACAATGTCTTGTGTTCTTCTTCAGTGGGTACACTCTTTACTACGAATCTGTGCCATCATCAGTGTTATTTCTGTTTGTATGAACACTCCAAAGACCTTCGAGCATTATCCTCCTCTCCAGTATGTGACGTTTGCTCTCGATACTCTATTGATGTTTCTTTACACTGCAGAGATGATAGCAAAAATGCATATCCGTGGGATAGTTAAGGTAAGCATTTAGATAGTGCTCTGCATGTGCTTCAGAAAATGGTCTGGATATATACTGATTGTATTTGATATTTGTTTTTTAACTTTTCAGCTCTTTGTGCTATGATTGTTTTTAACTGCAGGCAATACCATGGCGTATAAACTGAAAAGACAGGCTGACAAAGATGCAGCTTTACTGCATATTTAATCCCCCCAAAATATAATGCCAACGTTCATAATAATGGTTTCCTACTAAGAAATAGTTTAATTATGTTAATACAAAGAATAAAAGGAAAAATAAGCTACATATACATTAGCAAGAGTATTTTGTAAATGTCTAGATATCCATATATGGATTTAGAACTTTGATTTTCATTTCAGAATGCTGAATGAGTTGTTGTGTGGTTACTTAATTTAAATAAGAACATATGTCTTACTGCGAGCTAAATGAGAAAGTTATTTGCGTTATCAAAATTTTTTCTTAATATAAAACGTTGGTAAACAAATGCTTCTGTTATCATATAGTTACTATTGTAGCTGGACTGATTTGTGAAAGTAGATGCGATACTGGAGAAGGTAAAACTACAGAATTTTTCAATAATTATTTTTTGTAGCGTTATTTTACTGATTGTTTTCAGTCTTCTATAAAAAGATAAAAAATTCAGCTTACATATAGAAAACCCATATGCAGACCTTATTGAAAATACAATTATGTCACTGTTGCACAGAATAGATAATCATTGTGTTATCCGTGAAAGGTCTAGTGACTGCACAGGCATCTGAAGTTGTACTTCTCTCTTCATTTTGCCTGAATTTGCAAATGGCATTTTTTGTTCACTATCAAACTAAGCTATTGTAGAATCATAGAATCATAGAATAGTTAGGGTTGGAAAGGACGTTAAGATCATCTAGTTCCAATCCCCCTGCCATGGGCAGGGACACCTCACACTAAATCATGTCACCCAAGGCTGTGTCCAACCTGGCCTTGAACACCGCCAGGGGTGGAGCATACACAACTTCCCTGGGCAACCCATTCCAGTGCCTCACCACCCTTACAGTAAAGAACTTCCTTCTTATATCCAATCTAAATTTCCCCTGTTTAAGTTTTAACCTGTTACCCCATGTCCTATCACTACAGTCACTAATGAAGAGTCCCTCTCCAGCATCCTTCTAGGCCCCAAGATTTTGCCCGGCACAGAGGTGAGGCTGACTGGTCTGTAGTTTCCAAATTTCCAAATTCCTGATTATGTCGTCATACTTAACAAATATTAATAGTGAAAATTAAAGTATCGTTAATGTTTAGAAAATTACTGAAATAAGATGATTCTAAGAAAATCTTTGTGTGTTGTGTAAGGCCAAAGTAATCCTTTGTGAAGTACTGTTTCCAGCCACTACCTGTGCTCTTTTATTCAAAGATGTCTATTAAGCAGGCAGAGTGAGGGCATAGGATCAAGAATGAGGAATTATTGGCCAGTGAGCACACTTGAATGGTGTGGGAGTAACAAGCTAGTATTACAACCAGTACAGACTTTGCAAAGAAATGAACACTTAGACACTAATGCAGAGAGAGGGAGGGGTGGCCAACAGCATGACTGTTTTACAAAGCTTGATTTCTCAGTCTTTGTGTATGGAAATAGAAACTTCACTCACAGTTGACACCTACGGACTATGAAGAATATGTTGCTGCATATTTTAAGGTCTTTCACTGGGTTAGTTAAATTTGTAGATACGGAATGGAATAGAATAATTGGAAGGGACCTACACTGATCATCTAGTCCAACTGCCTGACCACTTCAGGGCTGACCAAAAGTTAAAGCATGTTGTTAAAGGGTGTTGTCCAAATGCCTCTTCAACACTGACAGACCAACCCAAGTGAAATAAGGCACTGTTTAGAAAGCTGTTAGCATTTATTAAAGGTGTTTGTATATGAAACATCTTTATATGAGGAAATTTATTTATAAACTGTAGTCCTAATTTTTGTGCATTCACGACTTTTAGTGAATGTAGGATCAATGAATGTATTGCCATATGGTGCTGCTGAACTTTACCATAAGTCAGTATTTCTGTGAAAGGCTTTGGGTTGGAAATGCTAATAAACTTTTGAACCATGATTAATGCAGAATTTTAGTCCAGTGAGAAATATTTTATTAGGTAGCAAATGCTCTGTTACCTGGAGTTTATTAGGAAATATATAATAAGGTGGTTGCTGGAATACCTGGAGTATGAAAATTTCCAGTCATAGGCAAAGTCTAGGTAAGTGACTAACCCCTTATTCTTTGGGATCATAAAACTGGAACTTCCACATTTAGCTTGAAATTATCTTTATTTCACTGCCTGCTACTGGTAATTTATATTTCTATAAAGAATCAAAAAGTTTAACATGTATGCAACCATAATATACATCAGTTTTGTGAGTGAAATTACAACCTTTTAAGAAATACATGCACAGACATGCATTTCTCACCACAGTACCACACTGTATACCAGTGTATAAAATGTAATAAATTTAGTGCAATGGTAAAACTTACTGAATTCAATTTGACATTGATGTTTTCATGATCTTTTCAGAATTCCACTTTCTTCAATTGATCCTAAATTTGTTTGCATGAACTTTATTTCCCAGAGTGTAAATAGAGTTCAGAGACTCTTTGGTTCGGATTTCTTTCATGTCTCAGGCTCATTGGTCAGAAAGAGCTCTGTTATAATCAGCTGCATCAAGGAAGCATTACATGCAGTTTACATCTGCTGCATAACTTATTGATTGGCATGCTTCTGGGAGCACCATGAATTAACTACTGCTTGTGTCTGTCGAAATAGTTCAGCTTGTAACCTGACTGACAAGACTCACGGTCCCTCAGAGTAAAAGCTTACATTTACATGCCCACTCATATGTCACTTACAAACATGACTGTACATGCTTGACGTAGGAAAGTTTCCAAAATGATCTCCTCATTGAAAAATGGAGGCGGGGTTGAATTAAAAGGGTAACTCTCAAGCCTAAGACATGTGATATTAGATAAGCATCAGACTTCTGAGAGAAGACAGGGAGCCTAACTTGTGGCACAAGAACTTTGCATTTCTTTTAATCAGTGTGATGCAAGAAATACCTTCTATTTTCTAATAAGGTGTATTCTGAAGGTTATCTCACATTGGTATGAACAAGGTAAGGATACCTTACATTAAAGGTGTCTTATCTTCCTTGGAAGTTTTTTACTTTCAGCCTTTGGGTTAGGAGATGGAATAAGGAAGTAGAGAAATATTCCTGACTGATGCTGGTATTAGACACAATTGCACTTGTGGCATTCTATATAAAAAAATAACCAAAGAAGAAGATATGCCAAAATCTGAGAAACTTTCAGGAAAATGTGTCCATGATATGAAAGAATTAACATCAACTACACTAAAAAGAATGAAGTAACAGATGTCTCATGTGAAATTTCAGTCTCTAGGGAATTGGAGATAAATGGATATTGTTTCACTCCATGGACAATGTGAGGATATGTGAACTTATTTTCATTATACCACATCTTCATTGCGGTTTCTAATCACAGTCATGATGGTATTAGAAAACCTACATTGAAATCTTGTTGCGAAAAGGAGGCATGGTTTATCCTGTTCTTCGGTTAAAGAGTAACATTGTAAAATAAGAAAGTGGGAGAGTTCTCTCTCCCGTCTGTTAAAAAAAGCCTATTTGACACTTATTTTAGTATCATCATCTGAAAATTAGAAATTTTTTTATATAGCTCAAGTAGTGCACTGAGTTTAATAGAAATGTCTTTCTTTTCACTGTGCAGTTGTGACACATGTCAGCTAACAAAGGAGATTATTGAAAGTCAGAAGTAATGGCCCTTGACATTTCCCCCATTGTTAAATCAATTACATTCCCAGCAAAACATTTGTACCAGCTGTAGTAGTTGTGAGTGGATTTGTCAGACTTTATTTCAGCAGCATTGAGCACTTCTCACTAACTTCAGTACCCCTGCAATGGGCTGAAGTGAATGGTTGCACCATTAGCTTTCAGCACTCTCCATGAATTCATGCAAGAGCTGAAACAAAGCTTAATCTTCTACCAAAGCAGTTGCAGATAGATGGGAGCCGTTTCCTGTGCTTCTGCCTAGTACTAAAGGCCAGATTACTGAGTTAACTGAAATCATTGGCTTTCAGTTTGTCAGGTGTTCCCAGGCAGCATTTGCCCTGTGCAGGGAGCACATTTTCCTCCTTTTTCTGATAGGGGCTTTGTTTGCTGTAGTTGCTATCTGCTCATGAGAAGAGGATGGAGGACAGAGCAGGCTGGAGCCTTACCTCAGCCGTGTGTGCTTAATGCTGTTCATTTGGTTCTCTGCCAATATAAGGAACTTTCCACCTGTTGTGCAAGCACTGTGAGGTGGAGATGGGCTTTTTATGCTGTAATGAAAAACTCAGGCTGCCACGATCTAAACTGGGGTCTGCAACTGTTACCAGTGGCAGTAGCTGACATCCATTTGTGTATTCTTCTGCTTTTTATCCTTGCTTGCGTGAAATAGACTTCTGGTCTTAAAATACAAACACTTTCAGTAGCATTCATCAACACTAATTTGAGGGTCTCCAATTGTCTGTAATTAGTTGTATCTAAAGTAGGCTCCTCCAAAAGCTAATTTATCTGGCCTGTTTCTTTCCATTGACTGAAAGGGAAACTTAAAGTACATAGGCTGACACCCAACCTTTAGGTCTCTCACAGTCAGCAATTACTCTGACTCATTATTGTAGATTTTTTGTCAATGGACACTACAGAAAAACTGACAACTGTATGCCACCTTATTCTTTAACATGGCAGTTATGTCATTTATGCTTAAATGAGTTTCTTCTGTAATCATCCTAATTCAGAAGTTTGTCCTGAGTTATGGATTACAGAACTGTTGTTTTACTGTCCCGTATTGCAAATACCTGTTCTGCTGCCTTTTCGGTACTTTTAATATCGAACATTCCACTCTCATCTACAAGAATGGAGAAATAACGAGTTTAATCCTTCTGATGATTGATGGAAATATTAATTGAATTGCAGTGAAACAGTGTCAGCTGGCTCAGCAGCTTTTAGTATCTTTGTCAGGGGAGCTTCTGCTACATTTCAAACTGGAAACGGAAGGTGGAAATTCTGAATGACTGTGCTCTGTGACTTTAGATACGCTGTATACCCACAGTGTGTAAATGAGTTAAGGATCAGGAAGCTGTGTTGCTTTCAAAGGTCAGGTAGTAAAACAGAGTATGTGGCTCCTGTCATCCCATGTCAGCATGCACTGATGTGCTCGGAATGGCTGGTGGTGAAAGCTTAGTCTCGGGATGTGCAAGTCACAAATGGGAGTGAGAACTCGAGCTTGAGGGCAGGGATAACCAGTGGAATCAGTGGCAGGGATGAGAAAATGACAAGATGCTTTGGCTAAACAGAGTGTAATTATGTGGAAGGAAAAAATAAAAAGAGAAAACTACTTACATGTGGTAGTAAAAAGCTCACAGAGCAAACATGAAAAAAGGCCCAGTTAACTTAAGATTTGAGTTTCCCCTTTGATTCTACTTCTTGGGATTATAAAATAAACATTATTTTACATATCTATAAAAAATGTAATTCTTTAGTATGTATAATTGTGTTGGAAACCTAGATGTGCAGTGCAGGTCCCATGCTGTTCTGTGTTGGCAAAAAGTATTTTATTTCAAATTGTCTTAAAATTTAACCTCAAAAATACTGTGGTATTTTGGTGTTGGCAGCTGTGATTGTCTTAAATATTACTTCATAGCAAACAGCATTAATATCCATTATTTGAATAAGACATTCAGTCTACTGAAGTTGATTCTTCTGTCTCACCTTTTTCCTGTGTTTGTCAGTTGCTGTTTTGCTAAGTGCATATGTCCGTCACAAGGACATCTGTTCCCAGCCTCCTGGTATCATGTTATTAGTGAAATGCTCCTATGATGCTTCCAGTCACAGGAAATTAAAAAAAAATTAAAACTGATTATCATGAGGAAAACAAATACAAAGTTGCCTGCAGAAGGGTGCTGCCTGTGGGCCAGGGAAGGTTAGAGACCATGGCGCTGGAATACACGTACCTGTTTCTATGGTTACTTGTGCCTGGTTTTGTTGGAACATTTATTACAGGAAACTAATGATTCATATTACACAGTGGGGCTTTTTGCATTAAAGTATTAGAAAATCAAAGGCATTTCAGTTACTTAGTGAACTTACACAGGCAGTATTTCTAAAAGAGAGATGGTAATTTTTCTAACCAGTAAGTGAGTCCTGGAAATTTTCAGTGAAAAATTATTTCTGGGCATAGACTGAAGTATGTGTCCATAAAAGACTTAGTGACTTACCATGGTAAGT
Source organism: Coracopsis vasa (assembly GCA_026283785.1). Classification (NCBI taxonomy): domain Eukaryota; kingdom Metazoa; phylum Chordata; class Aves; order Psittaciformes; family Psittacidae; genus Coracopsis; species Coracopsis vasa. The sequence continues at coordinate 5,858 of JANHGB010028674.1, read as the reverse complement.
GAAATCTAACTTTAAAGTTGCCAAAAAAAAAAATATATAGCATACTGACTTTCATAATTAATTTATAAATTTCTCTTTCAATATACAGACCACTTAGATGAAGAAAACCTTTTGGTAATGTTATTTTTTTTCCCTGATAGCACTTTCAAGGATTACTTTACAGGGTTGTTTTTTTTTTTTTTTTTTATGGAAGTAGCTATTATTGAGACATATTTTTTATTGTATTACTTCATGTCAGGGTAAAATGACACATATAATAGCAGTGAAATCAAAATATTGGATAACATGTATTTAGATAGGAAGAGAGGGAACTTCATCCCTAATGTGCCTTTTTGTGTTGAAATTTGCATTTTCAGGGAAGTCTGCTGTAATTAAACAGCACTGATATTTTATTTTACTTTATTTTATTTATTTCATTTTATTTTATTTCATTTTAATGCCCATGTTGTCTTCTCTCTTTATTTGAGAGAATAAAACAAGACATCAAGATGAAAAATCCTACTGACATCCAAATCCCTATGGAAAGGAATAACATTTCTATGCAGCTGTATTTTCACGAAAATGACAAAATTTGTGTGGGATTGTTAAGGCAGTAAGCTGAATGTAAAATTTCATTTCAAAGTATTGTAACAAATTGCTTTGTTACAGCTATCCTAAGATTGTTGATTTGATAAACTTTTCTTAATTTCTGTAGTATGAAGTGGATTCTCCAGCTTTTAATAATGCTAATTACCAAATGATAAAATCCTCCTTCTGAAAAGTGCCTCCTTCTTATCTATTCCAACTTTCATCATTGTGGCTTTTTTCTGTTGAAGGAGAGCTGTGACTGACAATCATAAATCTGAGTTTTGTCATGTTAGATGAAACTGTTTGCTTGTCAAATTTCCGTGTTCAATCTCCAGGCAATATTTGATGCCTTGGGGTGAAAGCTTTCACCTTGAAACATTTGGATCCAGATCTTCCCATTGCATCCCCCATAAACACTGGATGTGGGGGAGAGCAGACACTGCTGGATGATGCACAGCAGTGTTTAACACACATGACCTCAAGGCTACAGAATATTTCCAAGCATGAGCAGATGTCCCTGCATGTGGAACTAGATGTAGAACTGGAGAACTGGAGCCTACCTCAAGGAACTGTCACCTTGAGGAGATGATTGGCATGGATTGCACACAACCAGAGAAAAGTCTGGGTTGGTAAGGACCCATGGAGATAGTCTGGACCAACCTCTTACTCAAAGCAGGGCTTTAATTTGGTTATCCAGGGTCCTATCAATCTGAGCCTGGAGTATTTCCAGCAAGGGAAATGCTAGCACTTCTCTGGGCAGCATGTCCCAGTGTTTAACTGTTCTCACAGTGAACACTTTTTTTTCCTGCGCACTTCCTGGAAACAGTGAGTGCTCTTCCAGGTAGAGGAATCCTATTAATCCTCCTCATGATTATCCATTTTTAGATTTGCTGAACCCTTAAACATCCAAGGGAGCCGAATTAGCTAGTAAGGCATTACTTACAACACTGAATACAAATGGCTAATGAGCAGATAGAGAGGGAAATGAAACTCAGGCTTCCAGTAGTAACCCATAAAATCTCCCTGCAGGGCATCCTGGCACCCAACTGCAGCAATAAAGCGGTGTATCGAGAAAGCAGCAGTGTAATACACCAGCAAAGCTCCCTTCCCTACATGTTCTGTAGCCATACCTACTGTTGGGTATTGATAAGAAGGTACTGGCATCTGTCCTCTATTGACTATGTAATAAGGATATGCCTGGCGTCTCTGAATAGTCACAGTCTGAATTACTTGCCACTCAGGTGAACTCTAGAACTGAGATGCTCTACAGTGATTGAGCTGCTGCGGGAAGTGTGTTTAGGCATTCTTTTCCATTGTTTTGTGGACCTGGTCATTCCTTTTGATGCTTTTTTGTACTTGAGGGAGGGAGTGTTGTGTAATATTTTCATGTTTATTTCTGGTTTGTTTTTAAATTTTCTTAAAGTTTTGGTTTAAAACACTATTTTTAAACTCCTCCCATTTCCCACCCTTTCTACTTATTTTACTGTTACAAGTGATAGGGCAAGAGGAAATGGCCTCAAGTTACACCCGGGGGGAGAGGGGAGGAGAGAAGGAAGAGAGTAGATTGGATATTAGAAAAAACTTCATCCCCAAAAGGGTTGTGAAGCATTGTAACAGGCTGCCCAGGGAAGTGGTGGAGTCACCATCCCTGAAGATATTTAAAGGACTTGTAGACATGGTGCTTGGGAACATGGTTTAGTGGTAGACTTGGCAATGTGAGGTTAACGTTGGATTTGATGACCTTGAAGGTCTTTTCCAACTTAAATGATTTTACAAACAAAGTCCTTGTTTGTCTGTTTAAAAGTCTTGATTCTTACTTCATGGCCAGGTTTGTTTCTTCCTTTAGGCTTTTTGGTGTGAGGTTTTTTTTTCGTTTGGTTGGGTTTTTTTCCTGTTGGAAACAACAAATGAGATGGTGAATGCTGTAAAAACCTCCTATTATAATGTGGAACATGAAATACAAAGTTTGTTGAAATTAATTACATAAATTAACAAAAATCTAGTGTGCCTTGAAAACACATTTGAGATCGTTCTTTAGTAAATGAAATAGCCCTCCATCTTCATTGATGATTCCCAAAATAAACATAAAATCGCAACAAAATCACTTAAAAAGATTTTTTTTTAATTATTATTGCAGATGATGAAGTAGTGGTTCTGTAGAAATCATAGCTATTTTGTAATGGTAGATTGGAACTGTGTTGTGTGTCTGTAGCATTCACGACATCACCCTCTAATCCAAAGGACCAACAAGCGCTATGTTTCATTGTTTTAATTTATAAATAGTTACTTTGTTTTCTGTGCTGTAACAGCAAGTGATTTTTCCAATGTTTTTCTGGCATAGAATACAATATTACTATAAATACTACATTGCAGGTTATGACCAAGATAAATTATGCATTAGGTGACATGTTACTTGGAAGCATCTGATGATGGAGCAGTTTAGTGCAATACATGAGTAGTTACAAATTGAACTTGTTTAACTCAGTGATGATAAAGTGAGATAACACCCACTATAACCATTTAAACTTCACACAGCAATTCTGTTGACTGTTACAGATCAATTGCTGTTATGTGAATATATTTTAAGTAACTTCCTTCACTGTGAATGAAGACACTTGATGAGAAAATAAGACATACAGAAATGAGGTGCTGTATGTGGTCCCCCCTCTTATTCTTCTTTTCTCGCAAATACTGACTTTACAAAAAAAAAAAAAAGTTGTTTCAATTTCAAGTGCTACTATCACTGTTGCAGAGGGCTAATTTGGAAGTGACCACCCATTTTAAATTATGCCAGATTTAATTTGGTTATTAACGTAGTCTTAGCTAAGCAATCCACAATTTCCTTAGTTTCCTGCATGGATCATCATTTTACATTTACAGAAATACCTTCAATTAAAAGATGGCTAGGATATGATGTTTGAGCCATGGCTTGAGTGTATGGCTGTGAGCCATAAAAGATGGGTCAAACTTAAACAGGGAGATACAGGCTAGATCTGAGGAAAAAGTTCTTCACTTATGAGGGTAGTGAAGCACTAGCACGGGTTGCCCAGAGAAGCTGTGGATGTCCCTGGCATCCACAGAACACTGTTCTGGCAGTGTTCAAGGCCAGGTTGGATGGGGCTTTAAGCAACCTGGTCTAGTGGAAGATGTCCCTGCCCATGCAGGAGGGTTGGAACTAAATGATCTTAATGTCCTTTCCAACCAACCCATTCTAGGATTGGTTTTTAGTGTTTGTTTTGCATTACACAGAGTAAAAGATGAACTAGTGTAGTAGGTAGTATGGTTGAGAGTCATCTGTTGGTCCGAGGTCCCGCTTCAGCCAGTTCCCAAGGAAGCTGAGAAATTTCAAATCTCAGAAGAAGGAAGAAAGGGGCTAATGTTTGATGCATGAGCACATTTGAGAAATATTTTTATTTTGGGGGAATGGGAGAATTCAGAACAGAAGTCAGAGGCAGCTTTTCTTCTTGATTAGGCTGTATCTCTTCATTCTCTTTTCTGTGTAAGGAAAATGTTGACAGTATTTGACAGTTGAGGGCTGGGTTATCCACATCATTCTGCTACTGAACAGACCCATAAACTTCAGGGTTTTAAGGAAATAGGGAAAGTTTAAAGTTGAGCGAGAAACATACATGTATGTGTGACTGGGTAGAAGATACATAGCCTGTCAGTGTGTGTATGTATTTGCAGGAGGGAGAAAGAGGTTAGGCAATCCCTTCAGCTCTTATTTCATTTGCTGTCCCACTCCCACCTCCGTGCCCTGTGGTGGTTGTGTGAATTAAGGGAATGCAGGAGGGAGGGTGGGTCTTATTCCCCTAACTCAGCTGTGCCCTCTTATAGCTTACTCTTTTTGTGTTATAATAAGCATAGCATAGGGGGGACAAATTGTACTCCTGAATTCTGATCCCCTGTATTCCCTCTGTTTCCTCCTGTGCATTTATGCTGCTCTGAAAATGCCAGTAAATGTCAGCCTCCACCCCTAAATGCTTGTTTGTGGTGCTGCAGGAAAGAGCCCACAGGGTGATCTGAAAAATTTGCTGGAGTTGTTGATGTGCTTTATCTACCAAACCACACGAGGCATTCAGTGACCATGATAGAATAGCAAAGTAGCTGGTACTGAGTTTGCTGTCTCCTTGTGTTTGTACCATCTTTCAGCTCTCCTGTTTGTCAGAGACTGAGGCAAAGTGGGAGACTAAGGTTCTCCTAATGGCAGACCCAAGTCTGTAGAACTCCTTTCCAGAGCAGATGATGATATATTTAATTACTCAGGGCAAATGCCATATCACTTCTTTTGTTTAGTTTTTTCGCAGAGGCATCTGGAAAGAGGCGGGAGGGAAGAATTCAGAGAACAGGTTATAGTCAGGGATGAGACAGAAAAAGACATTTCTGAAGGCAAGCAGGGAGGCAGAGGAGGCTTTCCACTTGCAGGGATATTTGCTATTCATTCTGAGTGTTCCTGAAACGTTAAAGAGATAAGCAGGGCAGAAATGACCTAGGATGTGACGGTGCTGTCATCCAGCTAAGATGCCTACCTTACTAATGAGATATTGAAATTGCCTAGCAAAATTAGTAGACATAATCAATCTTCTAGCAGATTGCTTTATGCAATTCGGATGTTGATTTTGTAGAGTATTTTGTTTTCAGCAAGGTTGATAAGGGAGTATGCTTTTATTAAAAAATTTAGTCTGGCTTGTCTTCCATTCTAATGTAATTTAAACTATTACGGCTCTCATGGAGTGACTGTCTCAGGCGTTATTACTTCTGTCTGTGGTTCCGTGTGTATTTTGTATTGGATCACATTTCCAGTGAGTTAGGTCTTACAAAATTGTTTTTTCTGTGAACTTGTGTAATGACTGTTTAGGGCACCTAATACTGGTAATTAGTGTTTTATCTTTAATGTCCTGGTTACAATTGAGAAAGTGTATCTTTGGGAATCTCAGTGCTGTTGTCGGGGTATCAGTATTGTGTGTCAAAATGAAGAAATGAGCTAATACATTGTACTCAGTTAATGTAATGGTGCTAAAATTTGGCAAAACCTGGTGAAATAAGCAGAATGTAGGGAGAAGGGAGGAGATTTATTTGTTGGTCCTATTTTTGAGGAGACAAAGAGACATTAATGCCCAAGGAAGCTGTGAATGCTCCATCCCTAGTGGTGTTCAAGTCCAGGTTAGACAGAGCCTTGGGTGACATGGTTTAGTGGGAGGTGTCCCTGCCCAGGGCAGGGGGGTTGGAACTAGATGATCTTAAGGTCCTTTCCAACCCTAATTATTCTATGATTCTAAGATGCCACCAAG
>JANHGB010028673.1:0-16415 GCA_026283785.1 Coracopsis vasa | reverse complement strand
CGATCTGGCAGCAGCAGCCCCATGTCGGCCGTGGTAGCGCAGTTCGTGGCCGTCCTCGGCTCCCGGCCGGGGGTCGCTGGCGGCGTCTGCTTCTTGGATGATCAGGTCGTGCTGCACGCGGTGGGGGCGGGCTGCGTCCAGTTCCACCTCAGGCAGAAGCGGCAAAAGTTCATCCCAGGTGGTCCCGACCCCGGCCCCGGCCCCGGCCCCGGCCCCGGCCCACCCTAATCCTTCTCCTCCCCGCAGGCATGGAGAAGACCCGGGGCGTGCAGGCTATGGCCATAAGCCCCGATCGGCGGTACCTGGCCGCCGCAGAGACGGTAGCGGATCAGCCGGTGCTAACGGTCTACGACCTGTCGTCGGTGCCGGCGCGGCGGCGGAGGACGCTGTCCGCCGCCGAGCTGCCGGAGCGTATAGCGGTGTCCCTGGCCTTCTCCCCTGACTGTCAGTACCTAGCGGCCGTCACGGCCCCCCCAGAGGGGCACCTCACCTACTGGCTCTGGGAGAAGCAGCGGCTGATGGCTGCTGTCCGCCTCGAGGCCCCGGGCAGCAGCATCTGTCAGGTAACAGCAGCGGCTCTCACGGGCTCCAGACACCCCGGGGCCGTTTGGATCCCCGCAGCCTTGCCACGGAGGTGCACGCAAACACCTCCACAATTGAGCTGGGCCAGCGTCTCTGCGTCTTATGGTTAACATTTTGATTCACAGTCGACTGGTTCTTTGGAAGCCTATTGCACTCTTTCAAAAACGTGAATAAAAAGACCAAACTTCAGTCCAACAAGTACTGGGTGCCAGGTAGGATGTGAGTTCAGTCTGCAGGATACGTGCCCAGTACAATTTCCTGTGACCATATGGCTTCTACCCAGGCCAAGACAGGAAGGAGCGGGCTCCACACTGTAGATTTTATGTAGTTTCCATGGCCTTTCTGGGCATCTGCTGTTGGCCTTCCTTGGCAATAGGACACTGGGCTAAATAAATTTTTGCTTTTGACCCATAATGGACATTCTTATGTCCTTGTCTCTTACATCACATGAGATCTAATGTGGGGCCAGTACAACTGGCCAGTGTGTGTGTAACATGTCCTTTGTCTCTTAAATCACATGAGATTTATGGTGTGGGGCCAGAACAACCAGCCAGTGTGTGTGCAACATGTCCTTTGTCTCTCTGCAGAAACACTCATTAAATATATTGTCTGTGTTCAGTAGGCATAGCACACATCTTGAAAGCTCTTTGCATGCTCGCACACCTTTTCCTTCCTGAAGTCTGTTCTATGGGTAGACCAGAGTAGTAGCCCAGGAAGAGTGCCTAGGAGCAGGCTGATGGCACTCAAACAATTCCTGCATCCTTCTTTGGTTGCCCTTTTTAGTATCTTTCTTGCAGGGAGGTAAGAGGCTTTCAGTACCTGGGTTAGCGGGACCCCAGCTGCTGTTTTTTCTGGGGTACAGCTACACGGAGAGGTTGTGTCAACTACTGGCTTCATGAACTCAATTTCTAAGAGGAGGAGAGTGACTTGAAAGACAACTACTGTCTAAAGTCCCATTAAGCATGAAAAATGAGTTCTAACTACCCCTGCTATCCTTTGTGTTGGGTATTAAGATGGCTATTCCACTTTTCCCACCAATAAGCACCTAATTATGTGAATTAATATGTATAATGGGCAAGGTATGCCAGAAATAATTTATTCCTGGCCTTTAGGAATGAATGGTCCCACCACTTCTCATGAAGCTTGCCACTGGAAGAAAAAAACATGCTAATCAGCATTAAAGAGGTATTTTTGCCTTACTTTTGGCATTTAATCCTGAAAGTCAGAGACAATTGCATTGTGATTCAGATAGCAGCTTAATAGAGTTAACATATTTGTAATATCATGTAAAATTGATATACACTGTTTTGAAAGGGGGGACACTGCAATAGGTGGTTGAGATGGTTATTTCTTATTCTTTTCTGTATTCCTGTATGTTTCTAAGAAACTTCTTCCCTTGTTTGTTCTCCTGTATCTGTTATTGAAAGTCTTCAGAACAAGTATCATATTTGCTTATTTGTGAATATAGTTGTATAAAATATTTTCTCTCTCTTTTTGTTCCATAGGTGAGTTTTTGTCCTCAAGACAATACACAGGTTTGTTTCACTGGAAGTGTCTTTTTCCAACTTTTTAAGTACAGTGAAGGAACTTTGAAGCAGATGAATTTAGAAAAGCGTATGCCGCAAAACTACTTGTGCCATACCTGGCTGTCCGAGGAGGAAGTTATGTGTGGCACTGACACAGGCAAACTTATCTTGTTTGAAACTGGAGATCTGCTCTGGCAGACAAGTGTAGAGTACAGAAAACCACACAGAGAATTAGAAGAAGATGCAACAGAATATGAGTGGTAAGTCTGTTAAATGCTAATCATCTCATGCTTGTTCATGCAGATTAGTTGCAGGCCATTCACTTATTTCATTCTTGTCCAGTTTGTGAATAATATTTTGATTGCTGCTGATAAGCATTTTTTCGTTTGTCCTTCAGTATTCTTAAGTCTTTATGCATTTCCTGCTTGCAGTTGTTCTGTTGGCTCCAGTGTTGATAATGGTTCACAACAGGATTCTTTGCCTCAAATATCTGCAATTGCAGCTTATTCCAAAGGATTTGCATGTTCATCTAGCCCAGGAATTGTTCTGCTGTTTGAGAAGACCAGGGGAAAGGAACTCTATGAGGAGAGTCAAGAAATCTGGGTAGGGAGAAAAAAAGCTTTTCCGGGCAATAATGCAGCAGAGGCCTGTTTAGAGGGGAGGGGTACTTCCAATTCAGTTATTTATGATAATTTTTAGCACACCTCTAAATTACGTTTCAAGCATTAGCTAACTCTCCTGATTGAAAGGGAGTTGCCAGAGGTCACATTGAAAGGCAGTGATGAATTTTGTAAGGTAACTCTGCGTGTTCCCTCATCTAAAATCTGCTTTGACGCTGCTAGACATCAGGAAACCTTTAAGAAACTTTTATTTATGGAGACTCTTGGAGCTAAGAAGTACTCTACATCAATTTTGAAGAACTGGTCTGCTTAGTTTTTTTCCAAGGCAAAGTTTTTGTCTCTTCAGATATTTATGAGACTTTTGCACTATTAAGTAATCCAGTAAGATTTATAACTGTTCTATAGTGAGCTGTATGCATTGACTTACTTGCAGCTTCTGGATAAGAACATTTAGCTCTGATGACCTGGTCAAGCCTTCATACTCTGGACCTCAGGTCTTCCCTATGTACAAGACTCTGTAATAAGGCTGTTATTAGCCTGAATGATACATTGCAAAGAACTGTTACTCTGACATCACAATTTTCAGAAAGTTTTCATTCTGACACTTGCTAGGTTTTTTCTCAATGTTTTTCTGCTACCATTTTCAATTTTGTTTAAGGCAGTGCTTAAGTTTACTGCTGAAATGTCTGCTGATACTTTTTTCAGCTGTAATGCTATAGATACAATTAAATTATCTTGTCCTCTGTTCCCTGCCTTGCAGTAGTTAGGTACTATTAAATATCTTAAGTTTTCTCATTGATACTAAGTATATGCTTATTAGAGTAGCATTACAGCAAAAGTTTGTGTGTGTTTTTGTGTGTGTGTCTGTGTGTGTGTGTATGCCTACTACTAAAACATGAAGACCTGGAATGTCCCATGGGGTGCATTTCTTTTGCAGCTTCCTAAGGACCGGCTCAGCAGTGATCCAAAAAAGTCAGGCAGACAGAATATTATATGTATATGCTTCAGCCCCTCCGAGGAAACAATGGTTGTTAACACACATAAGAATCAGCTTTACGTGTTTAATATGCTCAGCACTGATTTCATGAAAGTGAGTGCAATCCTATCACATTTCACATCCCTAATGGCCGGTAAGAGGTATTGTAATGGTACAGGCTGTTCAGTGTCACTTTCTATAATGCATTCTCATAAATAGCATCAAATAGCATCTGAACCCTTAAAGCTCATGATATGATGAGTTCTGCGTGCTTCTCCGAGAGCTGTATTTCAGCAGCCCCTTGCTCAACCATCCCTCCATATGAATACCTAATGTTATTCAGCAGAATAAGAGAGGACACTGTTAAGTCTGTTTAAGGGTGCTGAACTAGTTAAGTAAGTGTTGAACTAGTTAAACAAGGGTTTAACAGAGAGACTTTTAACAGAGAAAATTTTAACGTAATAGTTTATGCTCCACTGTAACATGCGGAATTTTTAATGCAATGATAAAGCTGGGACAGCCATGGGAATCTCATGTGACTCTAAAATAATAGTCGTTGAAGTCCTAGTTAGAAGTGAAACCTCTTTGTGAAGGACAAACATAATGAAAAACATTCCCTACTCTGAAGGAATTAAAAAATAAAAAGACAGGAGATAAATGTATTATCACGAAGTAGACTGGCTTGGAGTTAAATACCTACCCTGTGTATAGGCACATGTAATGGTGTTTACAGGAGGGTGTTTTGTAGTTACGGGTCCTTTTTCTGCACGTAGCCTAAAATTTTATTGGTGCTTCACTTCAGGATGTACTAACTAAACATCCTGGTTAAGCTGCTTATCACTCAGCACTTGATTGTTTTTAAATATATGTTGGGCCAGTAGGACTTAAATGAATTCTTGCAGGTCCAGTTTTATTTATTTATCTAACTTGCATTTCTTTGGACACCTACGATTACGTTCTGCTCTCACTAGTGTATGAAGACTGTGGAGCCTACATCTTCCCCCATCACTTTTCTTAATTATTAATTATAAAGTTAAAACTGATTCTAACATTGTTATGTTTTCAATATTGTTATGTTCAGACCTGTGCACTGAAAGGAGTAAGTGGTTTCCTCAAATCTATTTGATTACTGCATGCAAAGAGCAGTGATACATTTCTTACCTTACTGCTTGTAGTGAAATATTTGTGAATTTTTATGTTCTCATTGCTTCTCAGGAGAGGATTGCTTATTTTAAATATCTGACCTTCCCACTGCATTCTGCTTCCATTACTGGTCTGGACATCTGTGTTTGGAAATCCATTCTTGCCACTTGTTCCCTGGATAGATCTGTCCGCATCTGGAATTACCAGACAAAGTAAAGAGTTGTTTGTGTTTATTACTACCTTTTGCTTTTTTGTATATTGTATTTAGCAGGCAACAGCAGCAATCTGCCATGAATGAGAGTGTTGTTTTGGTAAAATTCTTGTGTGGTGTGGGATGTAAATGGTCTTACTGACATTATTTGGGGTGTGTGAACATGCAGTGACTTTAAAACCAGTGCCAGAAGACTCCAAAGCCTTTTCTATTAAGCCATTTTTGTGCCAGACTTCTCATGTGTATTGAGGAAAAAATCTTCAGGAATGTTTCATTCAGCTTTGCTTTATGATACTGCTGTCCCATTTCCTGCTTCATAGCCATAGTTCTTAAGCAAAATGACTCTAGTTTTTAAGGTTCCGTGGGAGAAGAGGGGGAGAAAAACAAATCTCAGAAGAGATATTTGTGTAGGTTTGCAGTCAGTGGTTCATTTACCTTCTTAATCATATTGCAGTAAACAAGGATTTGCTCTTGCACCTTCCACACCTCTGTGAATCAGAAAGTTCAGATTTGCTTTTGTTTCCTGTAACAGCTGTGTGATGATTACTTAACTGAATGACAACACATTTCCTCAAGGACAAGGCAGAATCAGATTGTAGCTGCAGGTGTCCTTGCTGGGCCAGATAATGTCCCGTTCTGCATGCACAGGGAGTTTGTACTATTCCATACTGCACGGTGGTTTTCTCTTTCAGCACTTTGGAGCTGTATAAGGAATACTGGGAGGAAGCATACGCAGTATCACTTCATCCCACTGGCCTTTTCTGTCTAGTTGGATTTTCTGACAAACTACGATTTATAAGTCTACTGTATGAGGACATGCATGTTTTCAAGGAGCTTGCTGTGATAAAGTGTAGAGAGGTAAGGAGTGATGCAAAAATGAAATAGAGGAGTTATAAGAAGCAGAGTGGTGAAGAACATGACAAAAGATAGAAACCTCTCTAACAGATACTAGTAGGATTTAGGATATCAAAGCATAGAGAAAAGGAGTTTAACTTAAAAAATAAGCCTGGAGGCTGATGTGTAATGTGCAACTAGGGAGCAGCAGAAGGGGTAGTTTGCTCAGAAATGCTCAAGGACTGAATTTTACAGAGAAAAGTACCAATTAAGAAAGCGGTAAGAGGCTAATTATGTCATGGAGTTTTCTTTCTGTGTAACATTCTGATTTTAGATGATGTCATTGGAATCCAATTCATGAATGTTTTTATCCCCTGCATCTGCAGTAATGGGTGGTTATGTTGTTTTTGTAGTGTTCATTCAGTAGCAGAGGACATCTTTTTGCTGCAGTTAATGGAAATGTGATTGAAATTTATTCCAGCATCACCTTTGAGAATCTTAATAATCTGAAAGGACACAGTGGGAAGGTTAGTAAACAAATCCTATGCAATACAACTCATTAAAGTATGAACTAGTTGGTAAGATGCATTTTGAAAAGGTAAAGTACAATTTTGGATCAGAAATGGGCCCAAAAATTAAAATTAGAAATTCAAAAGTCAGTTTTCTTTAGTCAGAAGTCAATGTATGCATGTATTAGAAGCATCTAAAGAGTCTGTTCTTAAACTGAAAGTGAGTGATTGGCAGGTAGCTGAACCAGGAAAAATATCGCAGTAATAAATTATCAAAATGAAATGTACTACTCCCTGTTGAAATGAGCTTTTTCCTGGCAGTGGGTTCATAAAGTAGTTGTTCCTGATTCTTTTTTTTTTTTTTTTTATATAATTACTTGAGAAACATCCAGGGTTTTTTAAGTAAGACTTAGAAATATGATTATGAAGTTAACATGGATTTACCAGTAAAATGACTCCACGCTGTGTGTCTGTAACCTACATATCAGGCTCCTCGGTGTGTTTTGCTTTTGCCAGATACGTTCAGTTAAGTGGAGTGTAGATGATACTAAATTTATCTCCTGTGACACACATGGTGCTGTGTATGAGTGGAACTTGTCGACAGGTGAAAGGGAGACAGACTGTGTGCTCAAGTCCTGCAGGTACACCAACATTGACCTGTCTTCTGATGCCAAAGTCATCTTTGCTGTTGGATCTGACCAAACTCTCAAAGAAATTTCAGAGTCTTCGGTGAGCTAACAAGGACTCAGGGATTTTGCTAAGTGTTTTGGGGGAGGGTAGTAGTGCTTTGGTTTCCTTATCATCCATTTGGTAAGTAGTAATCAGTTTGGTTTTGAGAGCCGCAATATTTACTGACACTTTTCTTGTGTTCTTGTGTCCTTTATCATGAAACTTGAGATTTTGATGTAATTTTATATTTTTATAAATTTACTCTGATTTACCTAGAAATCTTCTGATCCTGCTTGCAAACTAACTTAGCAATCTTGTACTTGCAGTTTTGCTGAAATCTAAGTATATAGCATCTCCTACTGTAGGCTATGTGCATTTTTTTTTTTTTTTCCAGAAAAGTAGTAAATTGTATTTAATAACCACTACATCTTTCAGAAGTGATCAATGTGTGGAACTTGGCTTGAAATTGTGCATATCTGTAAAGCTTAATATTAATGATAGTTATGGCTTTACTCCTAAAGGCATGTAGATTCTTTTGACTGCATTATTTGCTGCAGACAGAGGTATAACAAATGCTCATGCAATAGGTAATCAAATACTATTGGGGATCTTAATGTAATGTGAGGCTTTTGTGTGGTGGTTTTGTTTTGTCCTTTCTTTTTTTAGATCCAGAATGAAGTGCCTGCTTTTGGTGTTGTTTATACTGCAGTAGCTGTTTCTCATTCTGGGCACATGGTATTTGTTGGTACGTCTCTGGGGACAATTCGAGCTATGAAGTACCCATTACCTTTGACAACGGATTTCAATGAGTATCAGGCCCATGCAGGTGCTGTTACAAAGGTAACATAAAGTACTTTCTTTTCCCTGCAGTACAGGCTGCACACGTCTCCTTTAGCACTGATTCTCGTTCGCATTTCATAGCATAATAAAAGTGTTAAAACTGAGGTTGAGCCTCCACATGGAGAACGAATATTACAGCATTCATAGAAGTCTTCTCTCTAGAAATAGATGTCACTGGATAAGCTGTTGTTGGCTAAAAAGTGGCTTGCACCAGGGTACGTAACATGGCATTTCTCTGATGGTGAAGTTTAAAATATAGGTCTTTCTGGAAAGAGGAAAATAAAGTTACCATATAATCATAGAATTGTGGTAGAAATGACAAGGAGTATATGGGTGGGGAATAACATTTGGAATAAAATCAAACTGCCTCTATTCTTCCTTGTCTCTGCTATTATTTTGTCTTTTCATTCTAAGATGTCCATAACAAATGATGACCAATTTCTATTGACTGCCTCAGAGGATGGCTCTATATTTATCTGGAAAGTATACGAGAAAGGAGGTGGGATAGTGAAATGGCAGAAGGAAGTTGAGTATGCTGAGGAAGTGTTGATCATGAGGGCAGATATAAAAGAGAAGGTAGGTGGAGCAACTTGTGAACATGAACCATAGAATTCCTAGTGTACAGCTTATGAATTACATTTGCATGATGTTTGTGACTAGCTGTTTCTATATATGGCCTTCTGCTTAAAAGGGCTTGCGTGCCTTTCGTCATAAAAGAGGTTACAGTAAGTAGCTGCAGCTGCTTGTTAACATGCAGACTGCATTGTATGAACAGTGAGTGTGGAGAAAGGTTTAGACTTTTCTCTAATACTTTTCTGAATCTCTTGAAGGCAGTTTTAATGGAGTAGAGAAGTCAGAAGCTGCATTTCTATAAACCATCTTGTAAGATAACAAAGGAACCTTACTTCTGGAACGTCGTCTTGGTCTGTCTGTCTGTAAATTCTCTGCAAAGGCTATCTTTTATAAATGCATGCATGTAAATAATATAATCTTAACAAGCTGTTGCTAAAGGCAAATTATCTCTCTATTAATACTGTCTTCTTATCCATGTTCTAACAGAGTCAGGCAATGACGGAACTGCAGATTCGTGTGAAAGAGCTACAGACAGAAAATTATTACCAGCTAAGTCTCAAGGACATGTATTATAATGAAAAAATAAAGGAATTAGAAGATAATTTCACTCAGGAAATAAGCTCCCTTAAAACCAAACACGAGGTATGAATCATATTGCAGAACCAAATACCAAGAAATCTTTCACTGGAAGGTTGTATCCAAGCTTGCATTATATATGTACGAATGCCATAAAGAATCTGAAAAATTACACATTCCTTTCCAATACAGATGTTCTTGATATTTGTAAAGCATGAAGCTACCTTTGAATCAACTATCTTGTAAGTACAACAGGATGCAATAGTTTTCCTAGGGAGCCTACAAGTATCTTTACATAAAAACAATTCCAGCAATAAATGCTGACTGGGACCAAGGACCAGTAAGCTCTATCACCCTTGAGTAGAAATGGGACCATGGCTTAAAAGCTCCATCACATATAAAGTTGCAGCTGCTGCAGGATCCTACAATTATTCTTCTAAATGCCACCTTTGTTGTGTCCTGGCTGCTTAACATTTTTGAGAACATCTGCTGAGATGCCTTGTATGCTTTTTGAAAATAGAAGTAAAATATATTCCCTGGATTTCTTCTGTTTATGTATTTATTGATTTCTCTGTGGTCACAAAGCAGGAGTTCCCTGAAAGGAAAAAGCCACAATAATTCTTCCCAGTGTCTTATTTATGTATGTCTGTTAATTCTATTCTGTCCATCTGTCTGTTGCACACACCACATTTCTGACCTGTAATTTGCTATATTTCTGGACCATTTTTAGAGTTAGAAGGCAAGTGTTGCAGTACAATTTATCTGGCAGTATGATGGCTTAAGTGACAGATTACATATCACATGATTCAATTCTGACAACCTCATGTTCTTTCCAAGCTTTTGGATGAATATTATCCTATCCTGGTGATTTGTTACTGCTTATTTTGTTGAGTCGTACATAGTCCCTTCAAGCAGTATTTCAGTTTGACTCCACATAAAGAAGGATTCCAGTATGAAAGCTTGCCAAGTTACTTACTAGATTTATTATTTTATGGTCTTGTCATTTTCAGGTGATCCTTTTATACCTTTCTTGTCTTTTGGCCTTACAAATGTTCTGGCAGGTTTCTGATTTTGATTTTTTTTAGGAAGTTTAATTATTCATTTTACTGCTTTTTTCAAGTGGTTCCTCAGGCTCTTCGGCTTTTCTCATTGTAGTTTTTGCATTTAAGTAACCTGAGTTTTAACCTTTCTATTTCTCCTCATTTTTGTACAGCTTTACCTTTTACAATAAAACCTTTTCACTTCTTATAGATTCTCTGTCTTTTATCTGTGCTGGTTTTCTGTTCTGTGGGTCTTCAGGTCCTGTCATAGAGTTATAATAATTTCAGCTACACTGAAACTTCTTTAGGCTTGTTGATTATAAGCTTGCAAGCAAATGAGTTTGAAGGTGAATAAAAGTTTTCTAGGCAGGCAAGTTGTACTTTCCATCCAAGTATCAGTATTTGTTAAGATTAAACTGAATGACAGGCTTGGGGCTAACCTTTCTAGTTGTTGTGGCCAGCAGGCAAATGAAGTATTTCTGCTTATACAAGACCCACAGAGTTGTTACGAGAAGAAAGTGAAAAAATTGTACCTATGGTATATGTACCTATGGTATATGTACCATACATACCTATGGTACAATTCTCAACTTTTCTGGGAAATTTCTCACCTGTTTTCTTGTTCCAGTTCTTTGTGATTTCTTAGAAGATTAAGTCATTTGTAGTGCTAATTAGACATTCCAAGCAAATGGCATTCAAAACTTGCTTTTGCTTAAGTATGTGTCATTCTATGCAAATGACAGTGGTTTAGGCCCTCAAGATTGCTTCAAATGAGGCAGGAAGCAGCCAGAACTTTAATATCTGGACAACAATTTGTGGAACTGCAAATTCGTCTCAAACAGGCACACACAAAAAAGTGGAGGCTTTTGTAGCTCACAAACTTTTCTTCTTAGATTAGCATTGTGCAGTGCCCTCAATTACATGAACTCCATTTGCTACTTCCCCTTAGCTTTCCATAGTTTTGTAACTTGCCATAACAAACTAAGCTCTGTGAAGACTTGGCTTAATGACAAGTGGCATCTGAATTTTGGCAAGAGATTTCAAACATAACTTCTTTTATGTATGTGCTCCCCAGCACGGGCAAGAGCACAAATGACTTGGACACTGCTTTGCCTAGTTCCAAATTAAAATGTATTTGTCTTTTTTTTTCCCCAGAATTTACAGACAGAGAAAGAAAACCAGGAACAACAACACCGGTTGCAAGTGTCTGAGCTGATGGATAAACAGGCCAGGGAGATGCAAAAGCTAGGTTAGACTGTAACAAGTGTTTGTAACTAGAATCTGGAGGATGCACATTAGACTCATAGCAAGTAATGTGACAGGGAGGGATTACTAGAGTACACGGACAAGAAAAAATGCATGAATGTCATAAAGGTATTACAGACCAAACATTTGTCTAAACTGTATTTGTCTAAACACACACATGACCATGATGAGAACATGCACATGGGCACTGTATCTTAGATGTTTGAGTTTTGAGATTAGTAATTTCTTCATTTATCCTATAGCTGACTGTGCAAGGATAGTGAAGTCATACAGTTCAGCAAAGAGGCTAATATACAATGCACACGACATGGAAATACCTGGACCCTAGATTCATAAACAATATAAGACAGGAGTACTTCAAATGAGTACCATAAAGCAAGTCCACCCAAAACTGAGTCCATTTCCTACTTGTACTCTGTAGCAGTTGTGCTTATACAGCTCTGTCATGGCTGTTATCTCAAGAGAATGCCTAAACTAGCTGTTATTAATTTGTTGTAATAGCAGAGTAGGAGACCTTGGTATAGGTTTGAGACTTGTTAAAGCTGGAACAAAACACCATTCAGCAGGGATATAGCAGGATATTCAGAGGTACAACAAAGAAAAGTGAATGGTAGCTTTGGGACAGGCATTATTAGTGAAGTGGTAAGTTAAAGGAAGAGCAGGAAACTCAAGAGATGGTTTCCTGATGTAAAATTTTGTATGTCCACAGAGTCTAAAACCCCTGTATATCTGAAGAAGAAAGTGATGAAGTGCATCTAGTGTAACTTATTGTAACCAGCTGCCAAAAAGATAGTACAGAATAAGACATTGATGACTGTAGAAGTCATCAATCTCTTTTCTATAAGTTTTATCCATTCTGTATGTTTTCTGTTACCAGAATCTGACAGTAATCAGAAACTCTTAATGGAAAATGAGAGATACCAGGAGCTAGATGAGAAATCCCAAAAGATGCAGGAGGAATACGAGAAACAACTACACAGTTTGGAGGAAAGCAAAAGCAAGACTGTGAAGGAACTAACAGAATATTATGAGGAAAAACTTAATGAGAAAACTGTTCTGCTGAATGAGGTAGGAATCTTGATTTGCAGTTTGAATTATTGACCAAGTTTATCTCCAACTCCAAAGATAAAATGTTCCCTAAGACAGCAGAGGTGGGGTCCCTCCATGCAAATCCTGATCTGCCTGCAACCTTGGGGAAGTATGTTGACAGGTAGAATAGTAATAAGGAAAAGCCATCTGAGTTACCAACTTCTCTCACTTCATACCTTGAGTAAGTAACCTGCTAAGATTAATATCCTTGGGCATTCTCAGCTTCACCTCTCTTTCTCCTAGATCCCAGAATTCCTGTTTATTGATGTGGGCTAGATGATACATTTACTGTAATTATAGACTCATAGAATAGTTAGGGTTGGAAAGGACCTTAAGATCATCTAATTCCAACCCCTCTGCCATGGGCAGGGATACCTCCCACTAAACCATGCCACCCAAGGCTTTGTCCAAAAGAAGAAGGCTCTGTCCAATTGAAGAAAGAAAGATTCAGTCACCTTGTTCTGGTGAAGAGACAACATTTCTAAAATGGTGAATTCCATTCCCAAGTCCCTGAGGTTCTTGCCGGCATAATCTGGAGGATAAGGGGAAATACCCTGAGTATTTCAAAAACTCCTGCACATTGAGGTCAAGGACTTGGCTTGACAAAGGGCAGCTGGATAACTGATACCTATATATCTAAAGTCAATAAATTCTATGAACATTCTGTTTGCAGCCCTATGTTGCAATAACAATTTGGAAAGAATGTGATGAATGACTGTGAGAAGCATACAGAGACTGATGCAAACCTGAGTGGTTATTTGACCTAATGCATCAGAAGCAGCAATTTTAGAAGATATTCTCTAGTGTTACCCATGTTTGCATTTTCTGCAGCCAGAATAAGTTTGCTGGTGTTAGTGTTTGGCCCAGGTTCCTACCTTGAAGCATCCAAGCCTTAAGAATTAATTATTCTTTTTTATTTTTTTTTTTAAGAAGAATCTTTTTTATCTTTGTCATAACAGTTTTTAAAGCTACTTTAATCCCCGAAGAAGTTACCTTAAATGATATTGCTGCAATTGACAAATCCACAAAATATAGATCCTCCCAGGAGAAACACAGTTACAGATAAAGAGTCCTCCTCTTCTTAGTCCTTCTTCATTGTCTTCTCTAATGTTTGTTTTCCCTAACTGCAGACAGAGGAGGATATGAGGCAGCAGCTTCGAGCACATGAAGAAATTAAGAAACAAATTTTTGAAGATGAAGACCAAGAAATCATGGAAATCAAAATTAAGTATGAGAAACAACTCTGGGAAGAAAAGGAGTCAAACATGCAACTGAAAGGAGAAATTGGAGTCATGAATAAAAGGGTATTTCTTATTCTGTGATAGGATCAGACCTACACTTGGAGACTTATAGCCAAGGACTGAATGTGATAAATGACATGTCAAATTAGTCTATTAATTTAATCTGTAAATACATGGCATTTTATATGAGAACAGTAGCCCCTTCATATATCAGTTTGAATGTTTAGAATATTTGGGTAGAAGAAGCTGTATGCTTATCATATCGCCTTCAGTTCTGTTGTCTTTTAGACAGCAGGAATTTCTTCATGTGTCCTTACAGTCTGACCAACACCATTCCTTGGTTCCGAATTTCTTGGCTTCACAGATCTTAGTACTGAGGTGGGGATTTTGAGGGTACCCAAGAGCTATGAACTAGGCACCTTTCCCATCTACTTTTGACGCCTTTAGAGATGAATGACAAATGATCACCCAAAGTTAATTTTCCATGGCTTGAGCGCTATTTGAAGCTGATGCTTGGGTATAATAACCATAACCTTCTTGTCCTGGATGCAAATTCCTTGATTCCTTGTAATGCAGTGAGTATGCTGTCAGAATATACAGAAAATGCAAACACAAATACTCAACTCCCTTTTGAGCTACAGGTATTTAAGTGATGTGATGCTTCTTCATCAGATCATAGTTTTTTAGCTATCTTTTATCTCACACTGTCTACAAGGTATCGTGCAGCGTAGGATGGCTAAGTTGCGCACAGGTTTTGGAGACTGTTAAGTTCTTACTTGTTTGCCTCTCTAGTTGAACAGCCTACAGAAAGAGCTCAAGGAGCGGAACAGGTGCATTGAAGAAATGAAATTGGCAGAGCAGAAGCTGCAACGCTTCATTAAGTCACTGGAAGATGACATCTTGTCACTGAAGAAAGAGATTCAAGAGAGAACCGACACTATCCAAGAAAAGGTGAGAAACTGGACAGTTGTCTGAGACCAAAATCACCCTCTCTTAATTTAATACAGGTATTTATTTTAATAGGATCATGTTGAGGCAATATCACATGACTGGAAATAGTTTTAAAGATTTTGTGATCTTTAGTTTGGGATTTTAGTTTTTAGCTAACATTCTACAACTTTCTTGAGGAGCTCAAGTTCAGGATGTTGAGTTTGTCATACCCTGCTCTGGGATCTGTAGATGGCTCTCTGCACTATTTGCCCCTCCCTTCTCACCCAATCTGTATGGATGTGCAACTGAAGTTCAGTCTTCCACTAGATCTGTGACTGCTGGTCTTGCCTCTATCATATTTTTGCCTAGTCTTACAGGTCTGTTTGAGATGCTGTGTCTGATTCACATCCGTACCTGTTTCTCCCAGGAGAAGCATATATATGACCTAAAAGAGAAAAACCAGAAACTGGAAAAGTGCAAGTTTGTACTGGATCACAGAATAGCGGAGTTGAAGAAGCTAATAGAGGCACGTGGAAATGAGATTAAAACAATGAAGAAGCAGATCTATGAGGTGAGTAACACTCTCATTTGGCCTCTGCTACTAAGTCCTTTGTCTGAATACAAGTCCCATGGAAGATTCTACCCTTTTTGTTCCTTGACTTCTTTCAAGATACACTGCACTGATTCAGTATCTTTACAGCTAATAAGAATATTTGTGCGCAGTAGCTGATACTTAATTTTCTAGCATACGCTACCAGTGTTCAACACAGTTCTTTAAACTCCTGGTTTAGTATTTAATTCCAGGCTCCAAGTAATATCAGTTTAGCTTAAAAATAGATCCTGTCCACATACCCGGTAGAGTTTGCAAGACAGTGCCTGGTTTACTGATATGGAGGAAGAGAGAGTGAGCTTTACTCAGAAAAATTGGAGATTTATGCAAACATAACTCTGTTTAGGGGGTAGGCACATGGACAAATAACAGTTCATCAGCTGATCCATAGAAAAATTGCATGTATTCATACTTAGCTTACAGCAAATTCATTGAAGCAATTTATTTATGGTAGAAGCTTACTGTGACCTCTGCATAGATGTAGCTTTAGATCAGCTAATCAGTGACTTACTAGTTTTCTTAAATCTGTTTATTCAGAACAAAAGACTTTTAAATAAAATGCAAACTAATGAACAATTTTTATGTACATCAGACTAGCATGATGAAAGCCCTGTTCTCTATTCTGGTCACCATCTTATGCGAGTAAATGCTGTAGGACCCTTATTATTTCTTTTCCCCTGTGTATGCCATAAGTACCCACAGCTTTTCAGTACATTTGTTTCTTTTCAGTATCAGGTGGTTCCTATTGTTGCACTTACTCTTTCCATCATTGACTGTTAATTTCCATCTCATGGAAACGTTTTTATTCAGATGGAACAGCAAAGCTCCAGTTCAGCTCATCCCTGAAATACTTGTTAATTCAAAAGGGGAGTTAAATATCCTTTTTTGTGTTTTCCTGTACGTTCTGACAGAGGGCAGTGTTGTTCCAAAATTGACTTTTTCATGTTGTCATTCAACCTGAAGGGGGTTCTACTCCCTCAATCCTGTGTTTCCAGTCTCTGGTTTTCCTGGTCTGTGTTGTTTTTTCACGTCTCCTTTTAGTCCTGATTTCCTCCTCCTGCTTCCTTTCAGATGGAGGGCGAGCTGGAACAGTTCCACAAGGAGTGCGCACAGTTGAAGCTGAACATCACACAACTGCAACAGAAACTAAAGGCAACTGATAATGAGATGCATAGGGAGA